>JAUMHH010201134.1:0-13378 GCA_032359455.1 Chlamys rubida | reverse complement strand
CCATTTTCACGAAAATTAAAGACGCCTGTCTCAACTTCGCCGATGTTATAGTTTCAACCCTCGATATCATACATGTGCATGTTTGCGTCAGATCTTTTGACGTGACAATTTTTCTGAATTCAGTGGCATCGATCAGCTTCATATCAGGGCCCAGTTGTTTTTATTTTTGTGTATCTTTAAAACAAAACCATCGAATTAGTTACAACTTTCCAGATATCTAATATTTAGTAGTGTACATTTACATGCAAAATTGTGAGATTATACCTGGTATATTGACGAAAGTATTATAGGTTGAAAAACGTCGTTAAACAGTGATTAAGTTTATCACCTTTTGAACAACTGTGTTTAGGTCATTCCTGATTTATGTGACGTGGCATCGATTAAAAATTGACTAAAAACCCTATTTCACTTTAGAGATGATTATTGCAGTAGAAAGCTTGAACACATCCCTGGCTTGAATTAGAATTAATAGGAATATATATCCTCAGCAAAGTTTGCGGACGGTTGATGGTTGTCACCAATACTGGTTCCGCTCCTTGTCACCAGTAAAATGTAATTTTGCGAGAATGTTTATTTTAACATCTAACGCATAGGTCTATAACATAACATAACACAAAATTTGATAATCAAAATGTTATTCCCGCATTATAATGTTTTTCTGGGGTAAAAATAATGAGGAAACAACGAAGTGGTAGCAATCAATCTCCATCTATATCTCTGCTGTAAACAAACGTCTACGCTATCTTAATTTCTGAGATATTTATGACTGATTTTAGTTCACATTGATGGCTAGTGTCTAACTTGGGTGAATACTTCATGTTCTAAAATAATTCCTTTCAAACGGCAAAGTTATACTTCTGCTTACTGTACTTGTTGTAACTTTGGGCAATATGTATAGGAAGGGAGACAACCTTCAACAGCTTGAAAAGGTAGTATTCATCTTAAAAGTCGAAATAATACGGTTATCACATAGGATATGTATTTAAATGATACGCAGCACTTGTAGGAGTACTACTAAAGCCATTTTCAAAATTCAAGTCATTGTTATAGGTTGTATAGTCGACTTGTGAGAATTTTTCAAAAGCCGTCCTTTATCATTTTTTTTTTTTTTTCTTTTTGTTTTTTTATTAATTCCAGACAAATCATATACATGAGGAACCGTCTGAGGATGGAATACATCAGCTACGGTCCTTTACATATATACTCTCTTAATTAAGCATACATATTCAAGTTTTATCATCATTAATATTCTGTGCAACTCTGTTCTGCAAGAAGGCTTTGAATTAAACTATATGTATCTCACCAAAATTTCACACATAAAAAATCTTTTGTTTTGTTTTTTGTTGTAAATAACCAGTTTATCATTAATTTAAAATTTGGTTCACAAATATAACTTGCATAACATACGCCTAGAAAAATAAATATACAATAAATTGTAAATAGGTATTATGAACTTTAGAATAATGTAAACCAACCTATGTATATTTGTTTCACACATAGTTTTAAAACATTCAGACCTGTACGAACTCACATAGCTTAAATTCACATTACATTAGACTGGTGTAGGCACGCTAAAATTTGATGATTTATATAGACGTAAGCGATTTGCTTTCAAAACGACAAGGCATTTTGTTTTAAATATCTGTTCAGCATGCATATTCGCATTCAAACATAATTTTTACTATTATTCCACGATCTTTGCAGTATTGGAATGTCAGAATTATATTGCCAATGCCATTGTATTAACCAGAACAATGGCGTCCTCTATTCGGGATTCATTTGTTCACAAAACAATGATTAGAAGGCCAATACATGTTCAACTAGCATAATCATGCTTACAAATAATTGCCTTGTTTATTAAAAGTTTCTAAAATGAATACCGATTATGCGATAATAATAAAACAAAATCAACGCCCTAACGCTCTGGAAAATGGACCTATGTGACAGGGATATTAAAAATCTAGTGCTCGAATCAAGTCTGGTTGATTAAATGTGCATAATTTTACCAATAAAATGAAATGAAATGAAATGAAATACCATGCAATTATTTCTAGAGATTTCTTTTTCCGACAAAGTATATATGTATATCAAAATAGACATGTAAAACCGACAGTGTGACCGTGTGATTTGTTTTAAGCACACCGCCCCTTTAACAAGACCCATATGTTAAAATGACAAACATTCATATCCAGGGTATACCTTAATTCTGTGTTTACCAAGCAAACATATCAATATTTGTTTGTAAGACAATGACACACCATCAACAACATAACTCCCTCTTATTATCTATTTGCTACTTTGCACATTGTTATGTATCCTCAAAATATCACCCATCCCCTTTTTAATTTATTTCTGGCAATTTAAAATAAAGTTGCTAATTATAATTTGATAGTAAAGTCCTGTTATTCTAATTATTTATAGCTAAACACCTCATTTTCCGCCATTGGTATTGTTGAAAATGAGTTCTTATTTGATAGTAAACTCTTGTTATTACGAATATTTATAGCTTAACACCTTATTTTCCGGCATTAGCATTGAAAATGTCTTAGTTTGATTAATATGATCAATCATAAAACAACAGGAAAGAGAACAAATACTCGAAAAGAAAAGAAAAGAAAAAAAACAATCACCAATACTTCTACACTATAACACTTGTAATCGCTCATATCCAGCAGGCCGGTTGGTACATTATGTACATTCTTAGTTATCTCTGGGTTAACCTAGGTTAACCCGTAGACCCCTCCTAACCCAGAGATAACGAATTTGTCACCCTGACAATCTTTTATTACTTTTTTTCTGCAAAGTTATAAGTCACTTTGTGAGTTTGAGTTGTACTTGACTGCTACCAAAACAGCCCCTACCGGACACCTTTTGGGCAATATTTCGGACAATACATAACCATCTTTGTAATTAGCACCCTAGTGGCCCGCTCATTGCCTGTTTCGTTGAATTTGCTTTCAATTTAGTAGGCTATCTGATCCTGTGAATGATTGGCACACCTCGAACGCTTGTGTGTGTGTCGGACGCCATCTTTGTTGTTCTGAAGAGGGATTCTAGTTTGAGTTTTCTCCCCTCGCACGTGCTTTTATAGACCCCGGCAGAGCGGGGTTTAATATAGAACCCGGCAAGATATCCAATCAGAAAGAGTGTTACGTACTTATTAGAAGGATGACAATGGTAGCGGTTGACCGTTTATATCACAGATTCTATCTTTAAATAACATACAGATGGCTGTATTACAGACTTTTTAATTAGTGCCTTTTTAATGTTTATGTTTTCACAAAGTTGGGTATTGCCTCGTCAAGTCTGTATCCTAAATGTTATTAAACAATAGTATAGAAATACTTGTTATACTTATCTTAATCAAGTGCACATGGCATGCTCCTCACAAACAGAACAGTTTAACAAAAAACTACCTTGCGAAGGATAGTTTACATGTGACTGAGTGCGAGTTTAGTTCTGAGTTAGATACTGATAGACTAAAAACTATAGACAATAACACCAAAGTCGATGAAAAATACAAAACATACATCCTGTTGTGAGGCAAAATATGCAGATCTCCTTCTTCTTACGCGTCACCTGTGATATTAAAAAAAATAGGAGATATCAAGATATATATCCCTGCTAAATTGATCCCAACAGCATTCATCTTAAACGTTTCCTTTTAAAAACTTGTTTTTGATATGTTTGCAGTTTGAATATATGAATATATGAATTTAGCCTGAAATTGTAAGGCAACATAAATATGGTATTAGATGATACTCGTAAACAAATGTGTCATGCTTTAATGACTCTATACAACTCATGTATCTCTTCAACCACAAACCATTGTCTACCGACTTGTTGTTACTATTTAAATATACTGAAGGTTATTAATCATATCTTCATCAAATTAGATCAAAGACAGTCCATTTTACGACGCCGTATATGTTGACCAATTTATCACGTGGGGAAGTGGCGCCCTTGACTGAGGTGACCACGGTCATGACGTATAGAGCTTCGTCATCTTGATGATGTATTTAGTCAAAAGTTCAGAAAATAATTCTGTATCTTAATGAACAATTTTGTGTTCATTATTCGCCAGTTTTCCTTTTTCATTCTTAAGATTTTTTAGTTTTAATTATAATGAATATTGTGCTGATTTAAATATGATATTAATACTTCATGATGACCTTATTAAGCTAGCTACCTCTGACTCCAGCCCTATGTGTACCTGTGTGTACCTGACCACTTAAACCGATGACCTTATCACTCATTGTCTGACAATACTGGTCATTACCTACATATTTACTTTTATTTTAGTTTTACAAAGAGGCTATAATAAAGGAAACATGTATTAACAGCAACGACCATACAAACGTTGATGCTGGATAATATCATTTTATAGAAAATTTTGAGATATAAATCGAAAACACACACATAAATATATAAATAAAAAATCTGTGAGTATTACAGGGGAATGATAGAACTATTAGATTTTTCTTTACATATTCCGTGATCACTGTGAAATAAGTGATATCCACAGGCTTTTACTGAAATATATTCTGGCCTGTCATTACCATTATATATCAGAGTTAATGCTGGTTATCTGACGATAACACAATATTTTAACCGATATAACCTCAGGACATCTTGTTAGGTAAATTGTATTATATTTCGATTTTTTTTTTTTTCAAATCTACTAAATCATCAAACATTTCCCTCGTGTATGGCCCCGATCACCTAGGGTTCATGGCCATCCTTGTGTGGCATCCTTGTCTTTCCGATTAATTAAAACATAAACTTACCTGTCGACACAAATGTTTTCGTCAAAAGGGTGTTTTCGAGGAGTATGTAGTTACGTATATAAGATAAGTGTCCGAAGCGTTACAGCAGTAAAACTCTTCAAGCTGACCGACAAGCTGACCGACAGACCTTGCGGCCGAAACTTTTAATCAAAATGGACAAGTTCTATGTAATTGCAGTATGCATGCTTGCTGTTGGATCAGTATGTAAGTATTTTATTATTATTTTAGTACGTTGAAATAATTTAAAATGAAATTTTCGTTTGGTTATTAAGTTAGTTTATATAGTTAAAAACATATCTATCATGAATCGAAATCAGTTAAATGTGGAATTCATATTCTTAAAATTTATTGGATCACAATGTAATTGAAATAATTAAATTAAAAAAATGATATTAACATTTAAAGTCATTTAGAAAACTTTCAGTTTTCTTTCATTTCACTTCTCCATTTTTAGCCTGTTGATAAAAAACTTAGTTCAACACATATACTGTTTCTGCAGTTCAGTAGAATAACCTGTATATATCTGGTGTAACATATCTTGTGAAATGAGTGCGAAAAACAATATAAATACATGATGTAAGGAAAGATGTAATTTTGGAAGTATGTGTCGAAAGCTTTTACAAGGTTCAAATGCAGAATGTTAAGAATAATCGTTTGGATTTATTACTCATCCTTTACATAAGTATAATTCACTATATTGATATGTTTATTTATTCTAGGTTTTCAATTCACACATAGCGCAACTACCTCGTTTGTCTCGGAAAACACTGATATGCAAACGGAGAGTCCAAACGACACAACGTCCGGACTTACCGGAACATTACCAATCAATCCCGAAACCGAGGCTTCAACCAACGTAAACGTCACAGCATCTGCCAGTACATCATCAACCGGTTCTGAAACCGAGGCTTCATCCGGTATAAACACAACACCCGATATTTCTAGAGCAGTAACATCCGGTTCTGAAAGTGAGGCTCCGCCTGGTTCAAACACAACATCCGTCAGAACCGGAACAAGTCCAACTGATTCCGAAACAGAGGCTTCATCTGGTAGGAACACAACATCCGTCAGTACCGGATCAGAAACATCCGGTTTTGATACTGAAACTTCGAATGACGTTAACACAACATCCGTTAATAAAGGACCGGAAACAACTGGTTCTGAAACCAAGTCTTCATCTGATGTTAACGCAACATATGTCAGTACCGGATCACTAACTTCGGGTCCCGAAGCTGAAACTTCAACTGACGTTAACTCAACATCCGGCAATACTGGACCAGTAACTGCCGGTTCCGAAACCGAGGCTTCAATCGGCATAAATACAACATCTGGCAATACTGGACCTGTAACTGCCGGTTCCGAAACCGAGGCTTCAATCGGCATAAATACAACATCTGGCAATACTGGACCAGTAACTGCCGGTTCCGAAACCGAGGCTTCAATCGACATGAATACAACATCTGTCAGTACGGGATCAGCAAATTTCGGTCCTGAGAGTGAGGCTGGGACGAACGTAAAGACAACGTTTTTGGCTTCAGGATCATTTTTAAATGGTTCCCAACCGACTACTGTGAATGATGTTAGTAACACAGAAAATACTGGATCAACAACAACAAGTTCTCAAGTGAATAAGGCTGTACCTGATAATAATACTTCCGGAAGTCCTACTAAATCAATAAATAGTTCACAAAGCAATTCTTCCTCTGACGTAAACACTACTTCCGGTGCCGCAGATAACGTAAATACAACCACAGGAGTTACTAAATCTGACAAAACTGGCGCAGATACTGTTGTAACTGATGTCATTGACAATGTCCTATCGTGTCCACGATTTCCGAGTAGACTGGTCAAGGACACACTTCTTGTCACTTATGTAGATGATCGCTGTGCAATGTAAGTATGTTTGTATTTTAGTAATCCGTAACATTTGTTAATGAAGGAATGAATCCTGTTTTGTTGAGGTTTATGGGGTGTTAACCTCAATGGGTTTTGAGACTAACTCTGTGAACTGCCAAGCCCACATAAACCTCAACAAAACAGAATTATATCCTTATATTGACATTTAATGCGATATTGAGATTTTTATTTTTGATAATTTCTAAAATATCGACAAGTCTAACACCACGGAAGGTACCGAGTGTGAGACGTCATCCTGATAATATGGATAAATTGTTTGCATTGATAACACGAAAAAACAAATTAAGATGTAAATAAGTTTTTTTTAATTCAATTGAAAACTTCTGATAAAAAAACCATAACAAATTGAAAACAATTTATTAATAGAACTACTTCCAGCGCTGCGCAGAATTACAGAGTAACCAGGTTGATAATAAGCTGATGTATTCATACGCCAACTGGAAAGTTCATTGAAAAATAACATTTAAAACATGTAGTAGATATATTGAATCCAAGTTCAGTAGAAATGTAAATATTCTAAATTAACCTGATGTTCACTGTAGTATATACTTTGAAAAAATGGACCCATTTAAATTTCTAATGAATACTTTATTGTTTAACTAGTCTCCTCAAAACTTGCATTTTCTTCGTCATCATAAACAGCATACATACATAAGCGATGATATTACGCCGCTGCTTAGTAAGCTAATACAAGCAAATCAGGAATTCTGACGCAATGAATCGTTGTGGAAGATTCCGACTAACTAAATGTTAGATTTTTGTTCTGTTTAAGTTAAATATTCTTAACATATTTACAACTAATTCAGTTCCATATCTTCTTACATTATGTTATTTATTATTGGCGTCGACCAAGTCAGGAAACATGTATGAATGTTTGAGGGTTTTTTAAATGACCACATGTATTTCCTGTTGACAGGGAAGTAACTGTAAAGACAGTCGTTGTACGTCCCCTGACGATACTACGGATGTTTATCAACAAAAGCAGGTTAGTAATAAATAAATCGTGACATGGTTAACATGTCTGTTAGATAACATAATCTTACACCGATCCGTCATACCATATTCTCTCCATAGAATCAGTTTATCGGGAGGGCTAGGTGATTGACGTGCGAGGAAAAGTATGCTTGTTGGTTATGTTTGTAGTAATGAACAGATAATGGTTTTTTTCATTTGATTTAATAAATTTTTCTATGAAGGCAAGGTGATTAGAATAAAATGATGGTGTATTGTGTTATTCATTTGGATGTTTCGATCAATAAACATGTTTAAGTGAGAACAATGGTAGAGGCTCATTTCTCTATATAAAGCAGATATGTAAGATATTCTAAATACTTGTGTCTCTAGTTACCGGTTTTCTCGATTTCATATAGCAACAAAATCAAAGGACATGAATCAAATGAGCACAACACTTATATGAAATAAAACAGAAAAAGTGTATATTGTAAGTCTACAATGCCCCCTCTGATCACAAACACATTCAGTATATTATTAGAAACAAAATATTATCAGACTATTTCATTTCCAGACCGAAGGAAAGGGAAATTACACCTTCAAATTTGGTAAAACCTTCGGCAAACCCTCAGGATTTTCAAATTTGAAAAACCCTAGGCTTTGCCGATGGTTTAATAAATTTGAAAACCCATCGGGTGGAGTTTCCCTATCCTATACCCTTTTTTTCTCTCTGTCCAACTACCAGAATAAGCTCAGGAATCATGAAAATGCATTTGGACTTTTTTGAAAATACAATTTGGAATATATCATTTTTTCCCCTGAGCTTTTTCGACGAAAATGAATCTGTCAGCGAGATTTAGCATACCCCATATTTGCAAACTGTTCCGCAGAAAAAAAGTCCACATTCTTTTAACGTGAACGGTGAATCAATCGTAAATATAGGAACCTACACGCGCTACGACGTCACTCCGACATATTAACTGATATATTACAGTTTTTGGATTATAAAATAAAAATATTGTTAAGGTTGTGCTTTTAATTGATTTCTGAATTTATATTCAGGGTTCATCGCCCTTATAGAATATTAACATAATTGTATTTATGCGCCTCTAGCCTCGTCTTAGACAGCCACACTCTTACCCTCGGGTTGAGATTCCCCTGTCCACGCACCACACCCATGTAGGATTATATTGCTCTTACACACACGAAAATGAGAGAAAATACATGACTTAGCGTGTCAAGCTTTACTGTTGTAGATAAGTTGTTTTATTTTTTGTACTCAGAGTCGTCAGGAGGCCTAGTGTAATCTTTAAGGCAATAAAGGAGGCGCCGAGCGGCAAGCCATTCATCTGTAAATCTCTACCCACCAAGGTACTGGAGCGGGCCGTCGTGGTGGAGGTAGTCAAGGATAAATGTCATATGTAAGTACAAGGGAGCGGTCATGTATTGTACTAACTCGTTAAGCATGGACACAGCTACTCGACAGGAGAGGTAGCGTTATGGCAATAGATATGCTGATATGATAGTGTGGTCCTATAGCTACGTAGTGTATCTGCCTATGGATATCGTTGTATAAAACTGTAGGTCATATGTACGCAATGGTTATTGTAGATTAATGCGATTTTGATAATATATCAAATCATGTGTCAACATTTGAAATCAGCAGCAAAACGTATGACACTCATTCTACATGTAGTAGAGCAATAAGAAGGGTGGATTGTTATGGAATTGTATCATCTCTACAAATCGCTTCAATTTTCACGCTAATCAGCGAGATCGTTTAGATACATTCGAAGATGTATCATTGTTGGGAAAATAAATTCAAAATAAACTGATAAGCAGATAGACTTAACTGATCATTATCTTGTAAAGTATGATTGTACTTGAAACCTAAATACAATGCGTTCAATTCAAATCAAGATATTTTATTGTACAATGCAATGCGTTGCAGGGTATTGAAAGTTAAGAAGGTGACACAAGAAGTTGTTTCGTCACCAGTACAAGTACAGACGACGGACAAGAGGCCACCTACAAAACCAGGCCCGCCAAAGTACGTAGTTATCCAGGTCGTTTGTGTATAACATATCACCTTTTATCCACACCAATCAATGTCCGCAAATAAGCCCACCGCGGTAAAATCTGAGAAAACCCTGATGTCCAAATGTACTCGTCGTGGAAATGTCGGTATTGGGACTGGTAGTTTCGGAGTGTAATAGCGATATCAGTCACGAACTTCCCACTGCTGTTTTCTGTGTTACCTTTTACTTGAATTGACCTCATTTTATTACCAGACAGAAGTGTAATGTGTAGGTTAGTAACACAATTATCGACTGTTTTCAGTATCATATGATTATTTTCGTTACAGATTCATGTACCTTCCTGTCCTTGAGTATTTGGACGATGGCCTACCAATGGATGTCCCGAAAATCAGATAATTTCTGGAGACGACTTTCTGCAAAACTTGTTTATATATAATATGTACAAACCCTTTCCTAAATATAAACTAATATTGTGAAATATGTACATAAGTAGATTAGTTACATGTAAATTAACATTAATAATCATTATTTAAACTCAATCAGGACAAGATTTTATCAGGGTGTGAATGAGCTTCACCTCAGTACCACATATATATACAAGGAGGCTTTAAATATGAAACTGACATAGAGGCGAGGACACTTCCTGACGAAAGTTTAAGTCTGAGAGCTGGGCACTAAAGTGACTGTAAAGATTTGTAAACGTTTCATGTAGACAAATTGTTTATCAACATTTACTTATGATATTATAATGGTATTGGTAATAAAATGAAATAATAAATAAAAATGGCCTATATTTGTTGTCTCATTTATTGAAATAAAAAGAAATGCAACACTAATCTTCTTTAGAAACAAAGTACCCCGGCAGTAGAGCGTTTCCTGTACTATACATACATCAGGTCGTGAAGTTTCCTGTATAAGTCAACAGACCTCCATGATACATGTACCCAGAACAAGCTGAGGATTAGTAAATCACCTGAGACACGAAAACCTCAGAGGCGTGTATGTGTTTACTGATGAAAGTACCGTAGTACCAAAAACGTTTCAGCACAATTTACGACGTAGCACTGGGCTGCATACTTTTATCGTCATATCACTACAGAATATACGGTAAATTAATTTGTTTTAATCTATACACATTTGAAAAAATACATTGATTTAAATATTCAATATCATCCTCTTCTCATTCATTAGTCTTCCAAATACTACCTCCTATGGTAAACAGGTTGTTTATTCCCCAGATGACACGTTTAGATCTGTCAGCTTTTACTGATATTCATTATATTCACAAAAGGAAAACGTCACTGAAACCCATTGGAAATTAAATATTATAAAATATTTTAACGAACATGCGTGTATCGATGTATATGATACTAAAATCAGCTGTTCAGTGTGTCACAGTGATGACAGACTTATGATGGCGAGGATCTTTCCGATATTCTTAAATGTCTTCTTAGTTATGAATTTTATAATTATCTGAAAAAACAAGAATATCATTCATAAACCACATTGTCATTAAACTCGGACGGAAATTTAACGTCTCAGTACAAATTTTAACTCAAAATAAGGTCTGCAAATAATTTTGAAACCATTCCATTCTTTACCATTGTTAACGTTTGTAAATGTTGACAATGTCAAATTAGAGTGTGTTTATTGTATGTAAATAAGTAAAACAATGTATTTTCTATCTCTCTCAGATAGAATGTAGTCTTCTTGACAGTACACATGATCAAAAGATATAGATTTTTTCTGATAGTTATGAAATATAGAGTTAGATTATGTATATACATGTATATCATAACGACATGTTTTTCATATTTGTATTAAATTCTTATCCTTTACCATCCCTCGACAAGCTTAAGGTAGATATATCAATACTAGGGAATAACAAACTGTCCCTGTCTCCAGAATATTGATTTATTTAGAGAAAAAATAACTCTTGTTATTATGATCACTTCGATGTCTGATTCTAGTCTAGGGGGAAATAGGCTAGTAGTCAAATGCAGTTGAGAAATTCTTCATAAAACCTAACCCTAACCCTAACCCTAACCCTAACCCTGATAGCCAGCCTAGTAGTACATGTATCAATCATTTTTATTATGTACTGAATACTAGTTGTAACAGCAAATAAAACGACAACATACCTTTGTACTCTAGTCATGCAGTACTGAATTATGTTCGAACATTTTGAAAATTCAAGAAATTTAACAATTCCGACATACTAGACTCTCTGGTTTTGTTAAATCGTTAAATTCATGAAATCACACCTATTACTCATACGTTACTAACGGAATACAATGTACTTGGTTGTAATGGTGAATTGAAGAGAGATTTACTTTTATCGCAGGAAGTTTATCTAAAATCCTTTGGATTTCACATCTATTTCATTACAATATGGCTTTATTTTGGTTTAATTTCATTTTTGTATAGATAACAAAGATAAATGAATCATGAGATCTGTATTTTATTCACAGCGTGAATTCAATTGCAATTTTCTTATGGAAATGGAAGAAAACGGTTTTTAAACCAGTCATATTTTTTTGTTTTCAATATAGAAAGAACATTTGCATTGTTAATATAACATACATGTAGAAGAAACAATTTCCAAGAAGGTTGAGTAAAAACATGGAAATAGTGCAGTCTAATGTACTACATAATTACTTCTGTTACATTTACGAAAATACTAAGGCTGTTATATTTCTTTTGTGTAATTATTTTGAAATCGGGATACAAACAAATTTTTCGCACATTGAAAGTCCAAACATATGGGATTATTTTGGTTGGCGTCAAATAGGTTTTGGACAGAATTAAGTTAAAATGATACGTGTTTACTAGCTGCTGAATGGTAACTTAAAAATGTTTTCACAGAATACATTTTGAAACTTTTGACAAATGAAACTTGTTGATTTTATTTAAACATATTTTATTGTGCACAGACAAATGGATCAGACACAAGATCTTATTACTTAGTGCATCTTTTCTATGTAAACATATTACAAACTACGTCAACATCACGTGATATACAAAGTCATACAGAAATCAGATAGTTGAGGACAGAACAAAGCTATATATCAATTTTAATACAGGGGGAGGGGAAACAAGAAAGAGGGTAACGCAAGGCATGTCCGTCTCCTCTACCTCAGTGTCTATACGCTTATGATAAGCAATGTGACCTTGATAATCTGATTATTTAAATTAAGCTGCTCTCTTGCGCGCATTAACATTTGTCACGTGATACCAATATGTCTAGCTTCGCATTGTTATAATTTCTGACCCAATTGGTCAGTTTTCGTTTTTTGTGTATTTGATCTGTTTGGGAGGACATTTTTATTTTCAGTCGCCATTTAATCAACTGACGATAAACAATAAACACTAACGTCATCTTTTATGTAAGATATTTATTTCAATCAATAAAATCCACCAATCTATCGACATCGCTAGTCAACACAAGAAATTACAGTTTTACAGATTTACGGTTGATTCAGCGGATCATTCCGAGCTTGACGTGTTTGAGTGGATTGAGAGGTTAAATAGATTTTTGTTTTCCCGCCAGCAAATTGTTAATACATACAAAATGCGACCCTCACTTGACAAATGAAACGAAGTCCCGCGACTCGCTTTAATACCGGTAAAATATTTACGGGGATGTTTTTGGAAGAGCGTTATTCTGTTTTAAAAATAATACAC
>JAUMHH010201123.1:0-13378 GCA_032359455.1 Chlamys rubida | reverse complement strand
AGGCCCTATAACCACGGATAATAATTTGTGAACCGCTTTGAGACGACCTTCGAACTAGGTTGTGATAAAGCGATATATTCCGTCTTTGCGTATTGCAGTGTTATCTTCTCTTGTGAGCAGGTATTGATTGTTACGTCATTTCTTTGTGTGAGAAAATTACGTCGTTTTCTCAAAAATTGATGACGTTACTCCCATAAACCAATGACGTAACAATCAATACCTGCTCACAAGAGAAGATAACTCTGCGATACGCAAAGACGGAATAAGAACCTCGAATTATTATTGTTATGTACTAGTAGGGTTCGTCAGCTTATTTTCATGTCAGAACTATTTGAAGGTTATGGAAGTAATAATGCCAAAGAGAAGTCATATGTCGTTTTTCTTTCTTTCTTCACTGTTATTCAAAACTTTTTTTTTCTTCACTGCTATCCATACGATTAGGTCATTAAAACAATTTTCGGCTAATGAGACAACAACACTAGCATGTATTGCTTTTGCTTATGTTAAGTGGAACAAATATTGTTCCTTGACGAACGCCAGTGAATTGCTAAAGTCTCTGTACTTAGTCCCCTCATTACTTTCACATACGTAGATGTTGTGTGTTAAGTGCTATTCAGTGTTGACAACCATACCACTTCTCTTACTTTTACTTGACAAACACTATCGTTACCTCTGTGCAGGAAGACTGCCTCAACGGTTGTATACATCGAGAAAACTAGTTACCTGATGACAATACAGTCCAATCTGAGCAGACAATCCCAATCGTCATACAACAAAAGACATTTTTAAACTTGATACCGAAATTAAAAATAAAGAGATCAATATCTAAACATGAAAATAACTCTGTCCTGTGACTTGTGACTTATCTCCCCTTTTGCGACCTCTTCTGTCTGTATATCACCTTTCTGTTTGTGTATTAAGACGGTTCATGTTGTTGTTTACAAGGTTTTAGGGTTCTTATCAATACTATATAAAACACGGATTAATTTTAGAATGAATTGTAAGATTAACTGTTAGGAGAGGAAACCTATTGATTTCAAAGGAAGATTTATGCTATGTTGAAATGTCATTTTAAGTACAGATAAGCAAAACCAAGAGGGAGAAAACATGGTCCAGAAGACTATAAAATGCTATTAATTATTCCAGTTCAGCACCGCCATACAAACGTGTTCAAAGTGGGGCCCATTCAAAGGTCTGATTATGTTCTAAACTCTTTTAAAATCCTTAGGGATTAACGTTGATAAGGTTCTTATCATTAATGGACACATTACCGGAGATTAATTATTCATAAAAAAACATACGCTGTCACATAAAAAATCCAATAATTTATCTGCTGAATGAAATCATTTTAAATCCGGCCATTACATATTTTTGGTCAATAGCACAATCAACTAGCACTACCAACGTCAGGTAAGATGACAAAAGGCCTCACTGACGTCTTCCCGAACGTGAATAGTTGGTAACGACCGCAGAATAACGAGGGACAGATGACCTTAATGCAGGCATGGATCTTGATACTGTTGATGCGTACGTCTAATATGGTAATTGCGGAAGTCATCAAAACTAACGGGGCTTATATATGTAGAGCATATTATACTGCTATGCGTACATTGACATGGACGTTTTTTTCTCATCTTTCATCTTTACTTTCATTATGTTTTAAACATCTCTTAAGCATCCATTTTCTGCTGTTTTCTACTGGGGTTTTCTATCCGTCTCTGTTTTGTAACGTTTTCGCTCTATGTATCTAACTGTTTGTCCCTCTAGTAATTAATTTGATCGGTGCAATGTTTGAAGTGTATGTTTGTACTTTTCTCTCTAAAAAATGAAACAATTCTTAATAAGTTCCATAATTTTTTCACAGATGAAACATACATGTTATTGAAATGTATTTTTTTGTACTTTTCACTTTTTTAAAAAAGGTTACTGCAAACCTCGGGTACACGTGTACTAATAGTCTCGTTCAACCAGACTCTTGTTGTCTGCGCAAGCTACGCCGAACAGAAAACGTCTGGTTGAACGAGACTAGTGTAGTAAGAAATCCACCAGCAGTGTCGACCATCTTGTATCTTGATCAAAGTTGATTAACTATCAAGTTTTGCATAAATCTCTAATTCTGATTAATTTAATGTTACATGACGATTGAGTACACATACGATGAAACCATACAAGGGGTTTTAGAAGTTTTATACAAAGGTATAAATGACGTATTACGAAAACAAGATAAGACTATAATATACGAGATAGGTAATTAGCTACTGAACAGCGAAAATGCATTAAATCGTTGATGATGATAATGTTTGGATTTTAATTGAAAAGGCAGAACTTACCATAAACGTAGGCTAGTACAGTTCGCGAATAGTTGTGCACCGATTTGGACGTAAAACTTCAAAACGTCACTACATTCACGTGAATGGGTCAACAGAATACCTTAATTATAGTTGTCAAGTCTTAAATACTAGTAAGATATTGCGGGACTTTTATGAGAGATAATAAGGATGAAAAAAAGTTAATGAATGTACGAAACTAAACATTTTTTGCGATCTCGTGTGTCAGACTTTGGATGAGTTAGGAATTCATTCTTGTGTTTAATTATGTGGCTCATTTTTGTCTGGCGAGACTAAGGTGTTGCTTTTCCGACGTCAACATTAAGTTTTTTTGCGTTTAAGTTATTGCCACTGAAAGTATAAGTGGTAGACCAACCAAACTTGGACCATAGATGCATCTTAGGTAGTACATCTGAATCCATGCATCAAATGCTTGATGCGGCCTACCTTTTGTGGTCCATTGACTTTGCCAGCATCTCCATCAACATTAAGTTTTTACGTTTAAAGAAACTATAAGTGCTAGACCAACCAAACTGTCCATGTGCATTGATAGCCAAAGCGGGGCACAGGCGAGACATATCAATCCGAATGGGTTGTTTAAAATTATACATAGTCCAGTGGAATGTTATGATATTAAGTCAACATAACGATCACGTGACAAGGTAATAACATTGTGTTGGTGAAAGTCCCACAATTTGAACACTTCGTTTGTTATTTGTAACTTACGAGTGAAGAAAATCAAACCAAAACAAAAACAAATATACAAAATCTAAGCCTTAGATAACACAGAAACAATGAATCTGAACGCGAGGTCAAAAGTATAAGACAAAATCAGAAACTGACTAGAAACCAAAACATAATGAATTATAAAACCTTATGCAAACGCTAAATCAAAGGCTCTGGAGGAGGACGGTTTTCTGTATCAGTTTGAACCCAATCATAATGTCTCTACTTAAATCCTGGAACACATTTGTCCTGCGACCTATGATAGGATGGTCATGCAGATGTAATTGGAATTCATGTCAATATGGGGATCTGAACAGCGTATATAAAAGTTTCTCTTGTAGATAACACTGAATACTTAATTCATTTTTTTATGACTCAGCTTTCCAGAATATCGAAAACTAACAACAAGCTCATGAGCCATGACATGTTTACAAACGCATGTGAAAGGAAGGTTGGCATTTTTGTAATGAATAGTTCTTTTTCATGTCGACTTTGAACGGGCTATTCAGAAAAACGTATTTTTATGTAAAGGAAATGAAATATCAAACAAGAACAATAATCAAGGTATTACCATATTAAATGAGATATCACTACTATGGTCTGCTTAATTGATTTGTTGTGAGCCTCTAAGTGATATAAAATTAGTGTATATCAGCTTTAATGAAAAAAAACTTAGGAACAATTTTAAATGAAACATCAAACGCAAAAAAACAATCAAAGAAATACCTACTTGTTTGAGTTATAAAATAATTGTCCACTTAATCTCGTTGTCATGAGACTAGCGATATAAAGTTTGTGTATTTCAGTGTTGGTGTTTATTGACTTTTAATGAAGAAAAACTTAAAAAATATTAAATTGAAACGTCAAACATGTACAGTAATCAAAGTAATACCTACTTGAATGAGATATAATCATAAACTCCATAACTATTTCAGTTGTTATAAGACGCCAGCGATGTTAAATTTGTGTATTTTAGAGGAGCAACCCCTTGATGTTTGTCCACGTCATTGAGTTAATGTAGCTTTGATCTTTGTTGTCATTGCAAGATTCACCGAGTCACTGCTATGCAAAAACGATGTTCTTTCCCAGACTGTTTCTCTGACATTCTACCAGCTTGGTCACTGGTGACATTAGTGATGTGGCAGAATGTCAGCGAAGCTGTCTGGGTAAGCACATCGTTTCTACACAGCAGTGACTCGATGAATCTTGCAAATATACTTTATATTCCTGCTAAATGAACCTTTTCAGTGACATGTATATACACAAAACCAGAAAATGGAATGGTATTCCTGTGATAAAGATACATGTATCCGATTGTTAAAGCTGTGTTTATCACTACAGGGTATTGTATTGGTGGGTGTATTGTAACTATTTATTGGTGATCTGTAGCTAATAACTGGTAACCAGAAATTAGTGGTAAATACTAGCTATATTCTGGTTAAGTATAATCATTCACTGGTAAAACGGTATCTATTTAGTGGTAAACCAGGGAAAGCCATTCACATATCTTCATTGTTATATAATCTACTCTTTCTGAATTTGTGATAGAATATCACGTTGTATGACCATCTTTCATCATACATGTACGCTGTTGCCATAATATGATACATATTCATCCTTATATAATGCGATACTGACATTATATGACTTGTTTACGTGAACTATGATATGACGCAATTTTACCATTATCGTTCAATCCATTGTAAATTGTGATTTATTATTTTAAAACGTCATCATATAACACCATGTTGTAATTTTATGAATGTGTCTAGAAGGTCTCTATTGATCAGACCCGGGACAAATCCGCCGTGGTAAAACATTTGGCGCACGGCTTCAACTTCCGGTCACCACGTTCATGAACACTGGAACAGATGCACATTCATGAAAAGGACACCGATAGGTTTAAATTTTAAATTAAGGTTCAAAGGGTCACGTTTTATAAATCGTTTGATGATAATCACCCTTTATACAGTATGATACTGTTTACAAAAATAGGTATAAAAAGGCGATCTTCGGCTTGAAAATGTCTGAAATAATTTTAATCTATCCACGTTTTAACCGGACCAAACCTTTCTATTTTTATACCAGAGGACTTTATACACACATTCTTAATACACCAACAAGAATGTCTGCCCTTTGACTCTCCATTGGTTTAAATACACATCCTCTTTTAACAAGTATCCTTGTTTAGTTTTCTGCGCTTGTTGCCACAGAAACACTTTTAGATTATACTTTTTTTTTTTTTTTTTTTTTTGAGTCATAACACGGCCATTAAAGAAAAAAGATCAACATCGTACCAAATGCAGGTGTTTATATCTTATACTTTCTCCCTCTTTTTTCCCCACAAAAATAAAGAATGCATCGAGAATCCATTATAAGCGCGATAAAATAGCTGTTTAGAGACGTTTTGGCCTGCGGAATTTGTTATAAATTTACATCATATACAAATATATGCACGAGATATAATGCCGGAATTGCATCAAGTGATGATCAATTTATATACAATAGTAATACAGCATCATATAAAGACAAAACAGATCGTCATATAATGATGGCAGAATTTAAGTATATTTATTGGTAGATATCTAGAAGAGAAATACAACTATTTGGGGGTAAATAATAAGTATTTGAATTCAGTAAATTAAATAACTATAAAACGGATAAGTGTAACTATTTAATAGAAAAATGTAACTATTTGTTGATGAACTAAAATTAGTAAGTGGTGATTTTTCACGATTAAGTTGCAAAATGTAACTATTCAGTTGTTAACGAGCTATTCATTTGTGAGTGTAACAGGTAGTGCATTGTTAAATCAAGTGAAGAGTAATATTTAATGATGAATAACACATATATATATATATTACTAGTGGTACATTGCAAAATGTAATATTTTGGGTGTAAGTTATAATCACCATTTGTTGAATATGATATTTAGTGATAACTGTCACTATGTATTGACAAACAATAACTACTTAGTAGCTATATAACAAGGCATCGTACAAGGTATCGTAGACGACACGAATAACGCCGCACTTCAAAATCATAAGAAATGCAAAATGTTGACCGCAGGAGGTCGTAACGCAGAGGCGATGCTTGTGAACATGTGTGTGAAGTTTTGTGGCGATCAGAAAAGAACTGAACATGTGTGTGAGATGTCGTGTCAATCGGATAAAAAATGAAGACTGTAGAGCGGTAACATCATTTGAACGAACGAATGTACGAACAACCGAAGGTACGGGCATATCCCTTTTATAGTAACAGTGATCTAGTTTTTGACTGCAGAAGGTCGGAACGCAAGCTCGTTCAAGATGTGATGTTTGTGAACATGTGTGTGAGGTGTGGTGTCAATCGGATAAGAAATGAAGTCTGTATAGCGGTAACATCACCGAAGGTACGGGCATATCCCTGTTCAACCTGGACGACAGATCGCGAGGGTATACTTGGTGTTAAATGTAGCTTTAAGCTGTGAACTATAATTATTCATAGTTTAATTATAACCTTTTTGAGACAAATTGAAACCGTAACTGGTTGGCACACTGTTAAGTAGTAAGTGAACTGTAACTATTTTGTAATTATATTTAACAACTTTTAATGGTTACATTAACAAAGTATTTTGTTATTAACTATAAAAACTATTACTGGGTACATGTAGCAAACTATAAAATAATATACTGTAACTTTTTTGTAATTGACTATGACAATTGTTACTGGTAACATATAACAAACTATTTAGTAATAAACTAACTATTTCGTAATCAACTATAACAACTATTACTGGTAACATGTAACGAACTATTAGGTAGTATATTGTATCTATTTCGAAATTAACTATAAAAACTATTACTGGGTACATGTAGCAAACTATAAAATAATATACTGTAACTATTTTGTAATTGACTGTAACAGCTATTACTCGTTACATGTAGCAAACTATTTTGTAATAAACTGTAACTATTTTGTTATTAACTATAACAACTTTTACTGGTTATATGTAGCAAACTCTTTTGTAATAAACTGTAACTATTTCTAACTTAACTATAACAACTATTACTAGTTATATGTAACAAACTATTTTGTAATAAACTGTAACTATTTTGTTATTAACTATATCAACATTTACTAGTTATATGTAACAAACTATTTTGTAATAAACTGTAACTATTTCGTAATTAACTATATCAACATTTACTGGTTATATGTAGCAAACTATTTTGTGATAAACTGTAACGATTTCGTCATTAACTATACAAACTATTACTGGTTAGATTCAGCAACTTATTTACCAGTATACTGTAACTATTTAGTGACAAACTGTAACTGTTTCATGACAAATTGTAACTTTTTTAATTAGGAAAAATATTTAGTGGTAACAACTAACTATTCGTGCGTACAATTAAAAACGAATACTTGCCTGGGATAACTATTACAGCATTTTGAAAGCGCTATAAAAAAGAAATCGCATACAAATCGATCAGATCACTTTTAAGATTTCATTAGAACCGTTTTTGTAACGACAATTGATTGCTTCACATTAGATGTTGGTGTCATTCCAGTACACATCTTCTGAAGACACACTTATCTAACAAACGAGATAATGATAACACTTTCTATGACAAGTCTATGCCCTTCATTAAACCTTTAAGCTGTATTCGTCGTCATTTGCATGACGAAAGCTCTCAGGTAACCAACTGATAAAGAGGTTTTCGTACCAATTAACACATTTCGATTACGAAATGGAAAAAAACCCACCTTTTTTGTTCATTCATTCATGACCATGGTTATCGGCCGTGCTGATTTCACACGCCCTTGCACAGCTTGAATTTTTTCGTTGGATATTCGTTAATATAAACGTTTCAAAACCATTTTCCCACTGTCTGGAAACGTGCGGTTCAATATCCTCGTTACTGAGTCTACTGTCTGATGATTTCATTACGTGATCAGATCTTTTGATATTGATTGATAATTACAAGGCGTGTGGCCATTTTTTTGCGAGTGAATAGTATGGAAGTCTTATGAAAGCTGGCTATCGTTATCACATAAAAGTAGTCGTTTTACCAAATGTCCTCGTTGCAAATATTTTGCATAATTTAATCATTTTCATATGTTTTATTTGGTATATCTCATTAATAATGTCCCTCACAAGCTTGCTTGCTGTATCTATTACGAAACGAATAGATGAAATCAAGTGTATGTTGCTTTCATCTTTCAAGATAAAAAGGTGGTAGATACTTCTGGTGAATTAGTCATTCCCAAAGGTATGTCGTAGTTTTGATAGCCACAATATTGGCACAGTTCATATACACACACTTCACTCATTATTGATTTGAAATTAAGATGTTATTTTCATTTTTTTTAAATCCAGCAATTAAGGGATTTTAGCAACAACCCCTTTTGTTTTAACAGTTGTTTAGACCGATAAGGATTTCCGCCTTTTTGGCCCTTGAAATTACCGATCTTACAAGAACGAAACAGCTCTTTGATACAGTGTAACCATATTGTTGCATAGTGTATATTTTACCGAATTTTACAGATCCAATCAAGTGTGTGTTTATCGTTCGTCTTTCCTTTTTAATGATACAGCCTTATCTGATCCATGGTATCATATTTCTGCAACCAATTAATCAATGTCGAAATAACGATGCTGTGATAAGTCGACTTATTACGATGATTAAGACGACTTATCTGGAAAATTTAGTCGACTTAAAACGTTTAGGGAACTTATAGTAATAAAATACACTAATCGAGATAATTAAATACTTATCGTAACAGTTAAGTCGACTAATCATGACGTTAAGTCGAATCATCATGGCTATTTCGTGATATGGTGCGTAAGATAACAGGAAAAGCGTTTGTATCTCGAAATAATTTGAGTTTGCAGGTATATATTATATAAGTCCATTATTAAAGCAGCAATGCTTTGCTGTTCTATACGGCATGTCATAAATAACTATCTGTCGACTTTTATAATTAAGGCGACATATTCATTTATTTGTATAGACAAAGCGAGTGAGCTGTCGTAATAATTCAATTTAATTATCACGATTTGTCAGGTATCAATAGACCATACCGACAGAACCACGGAATCAAGTCCGTGATAGGACTATTTCCACTCAGCTGGGAGCAGGAGTAGGACATACTAGCTTTCAAATGGTTTCATTACAGAGGGAAATAAAACGTATGACTTCGGTTCATGCATTGCTGTTTTGCTCTACAGTCTATCAATGTGGGAGCCAATCAGCAGACAAGCACTGTGTATATAGACGAGGTAAGCGTTGGTTACGAATTTCAACGGCTTTGGTTCTCGAACATACGTAATTGTATTCAAAATTCCATTCCCACGTCATTGTTCATAAATATTTTTCTAGCCGACTCGATGTGAATAGCAACAAATTCGTCAGGTTGATATTTCGTATATTATTTCAGGTAGCGCAAATCGCGTAAACGAAACATCTGTGAAAGCAATTACAAAAACTTTGTACGAAATATATCCTAAAATACACATCTACATTAAATCTCAATTACACAGTATGTTACGGATTGCTACTTTCTGAATATCAAGGGATAGTAAAGGATTCACACTTCATTAGTTAATTGAAGTTAAATGAGTTTTTTTTAAAGTTGGCATGGATCGATCAGTATTTATGTGCGTGTGTTATCTGATGTTCGTCCAAACATGAGTTTAATGCTAGTAATCTAGTGATTACCTGTACAATTGTGACTGGTCCAAAGACAACCAAAACAGTCAGATTTGTATAGAGAAAACAACAGATAGAAGGATAACGGTAATTCCAGTACGTGTTCGATACTTGTGATGTATGCAAATATCAAATCTTTAATCTTTCATGGTAGAATACTGATGTAGCAAGGATTTTTATTTTTTGTTGCTGTTATATTTTTGTTCTCGCTTAATATTTTTAATGGCGATACTCTTCTATGAATCGATGTTGAATTTTGCAATTTGTAAATTTCTACCTTACGAAAAAATTCCATTTATGTATAAACTTTGGTTTTTTGATGTCGAAACTCTGAATCACTTCACTTGTTGACATGCACCAGACTCCATAATAGAATTTTCACACATCACTACTTATATCATTCGGCCGATCATTCTCGCATTGTATGATGTTAGAAATGCATAGCATCGCATTTAATTTAAACGGTAATTTAATACAAAAACCAGCCCGACGAGGGGCATTCATGGTTTCATGAATGCAGAAACCCTTAAGGCAACTAAAAGGAGGCCCTTGTAAGGGAAGGGAATGGTCTGTCCGTTGGTGACATGATTTAGGATGATCGATGACTAACTGTTGATTAGTTAAAGGGACAATTTAGTGAAGTAAGTTTAGTTTAAAACCTTGTCACGAAATTCTTCATGACTATATAGTTTGATACTCCTTATGAACAATTCATGTCGAGAAATTGGCATGAGACAATGTTTTCTTGGCGTTTGTAATCAGTAATTGAGAAATTCTTAACTGTACAGCCGTACGTTTTAGCGGTAGCTGTCGGTAAATTTCTAGCTAACAAAATTGTCTTTCCAGTCGAGGAGAGAAGGTTACTTCTCGCTTTATTCACCTAGCTTCTCTGGAATACAAGCACATGCATTTATTCTGAATCAAAATCATATTCCAACAGCATCTCAAACATCGTTATAAATGAGTGATATATTTTACGTTTAAACCTATTGATATCGCACTGTCTGCGGTTTGAAATCCCCCCTGCGACACCCTCTCAGTGCGTCAAATTGAACCTGTTCGTTTTTATTCAAATCCAAATATGAACAGAAACATCTGATACGAAGTATGTATTATGATACTTATAATTCCTACATGCGATATATTGTGCACATGTGTTACGTGTGAACTCAGACTTATAACTGACACTGTGTTGTCGGTCGACAGCGTAGTGCTGTACACGTTTACCTCTCACTGAAATAACCAGATATTGCGGTCTTTCGGTCGTAGCTATTTTTATCACCGGCTTTCCCAAAAGATGAAACTGACCACACTGGACGTTAGCTTTAGGTCATGTCATTATCAACTTTGTAAACTTTCGTTAGAAGATATATACTTTCAGTATCGGCTCGATTTCGGGTTGTCATTTGACTAAATAGCCCCTTTAAGGTAAAGACAGTGCGATGTATTCAAGGTTAAAAGATTCATCAACTCGGTTAAGATATAGGTTAGCGCTCTGAAAACTTTGTCTATCCTTCAATTTATTTATTACGCCATTTGTGTATCCGTAATTTAACTGCCTTCGGCACACAAACGTTTTGGAATTTATAGAATTGGGTCGATTATCATCGGGTAAGGGGTATGCCATCAACGGAGAAATTTGATCCCTGGACGCATAATATCTACGCTCATTTTCCACAAACAAATGTGACAAAAGATGTAACTTAGAAATTAAGAAACGTTTTTTCGTTATTTATTGTTGCTATGAATGATGGATTTGACATTGAAATAAACAAAGCGGAAAATAAAACGGAAATAGACACTAGTCAGTCGACTATGACGGATAAATTAATAACTTAATATACCCGAATTAATTATAACGGGATACCAAATTGTCGGACAAGGTTATAACATATAATAACATGATACTGTTAGATTCACACACACATAAATCCATTAACATCTTACATTGGAATTCGGTAAATTATTGATGAATTACACCGTATAGATAATACTAAATTTAGATATCGCTTTGTTTTAAGGAATTGTCTGTTATTCATAGTACATGTATCAACTATGATAAAACAACGAGAAATTCATTGAGGTAAACAATAACAGTTAAAAATGCAGATTTCATTTTTATTTGATTTATCGTCATATATTTTAAAAGAAAATAACCTACTTTTCAATACATACTTAGTAAGTCCTCCTATATCCCGCTGCTATTGTCGAGCACATAGAGTTTTTTCCACTTCTGTCTTATGCCGTCGGATTGTTTTCAAATACATAACGACATTTTCTAACCACTTTAGAAAAGATTTCTAACGAAAAACCCAACAATCAACGTTACATGTGAATATCCCCATTGCTTTCCACCGTTGACAAATCGGTTGTAGAAAGATTTGTATGGGAGTTTTGTCCTTTATTCACGGATGTGGCGGAACCGGTAACGGAATTGAAAACGGTCTTAGGAATGGCTTTCGTTTTGAACGTCTTGCCGCAAATAATATATAGTTGTCGACGGTATGCACTGTTCATGGTAACGTAGATCACAAAGTTGATAGAGGAGTTGGTGGTTTCTGTAAGCAGTCCAATTAGACTTAGCAGACTGTGAACATTTGAACTGTACCTGTAATAAGTGCTGTTGGCGTCGAAGAGAACCATCAAACGTGAAATGGTTGAAGGTAACAAACAGACGATGAAAATACATGTGATGGTAAGGAGCGTCTTTGTTATCTGTCTCTCGTCGGTGGACGGTTGTTTACCCATGACATAGTTTTGTTGCTGCCTTCTCCACTTTGCCTGTATGCAGGTAACAAATATGATAATAACATTGGAAACGATTATCACGCCCATAGGTACAAACCGTAATAGAGTTTCAGAAACAAGATAGTACACTGCGAAGAGCTGTTTCTGTCGACCAATAAAACCGAGAGCAATGATCTTCGTCACATTACCGTCAGGTAGTGTCACGTCCTTTATCTCGTATAGCCAAAGCTTCGGGCTGGTGAGAATGGCAACCGACAAGGGAAGAACAATCGACAGTACTATCATAATCTTCTTTGTACATATCTGCTTAATTTTGAGACGTGTTACAACGATGAGACGTTCCATGGAAAGGAGGGCCATCAACAAGTTAGAAATGCTACTCGGAAGAGGACCAAGATATACGGACCGATAATTTGCTTTGTAACCTCTTGTGCATTTTCTGGGTCGTACACCTTAAAAAGTAGGCTGGTTGACGATTGTTGTGGCTATGAACGCAAGATCTGCAAATACAATGGCGATAAGCGCAACTATTTTGGAACTAGCAGGTTTGTGGCGGATCAAAATGATCCGAGCCATGATATTACCGATGATATCGAAGGCAGACATCGGTGGAATGATTCCACACAATAATGTTTTCTTCAAAACTTACTGACTCATCTATGACGTTATAAGTACTTTCATTGGAACCTCTTCCCTTAAACATTTTGTATTTACAAAATATTAAATAATTATTTTTGTGTCGCCTTCGACGGATGTCGGAAAAGACACATAGGCGCTGCTTTTCCGGCGGCGGCGACGGCGGCGACGGCGACGGCGACGGCGGCGACGGCGTCGTCAACAATGTTAAGGTTTTGCGTTTAGCTCTGTTTCTGACAAAGCTAC
>JAUMHH010201112.1:0-13379 GCA_032359455.1 Chlamys rubida | reverse complement strand
AAATGTACAGGACGGGGAGGAAACTGTTTCAAAGGTTTATAGATAGTTACTGTACAACTGTACAGGACGGGGAGGAACCCATACCAAATGTGTGTATATAGTTACTGTACAACTGTACAGGACGGGGAGGAAACCTTACCAAATGTACAGGACGGGGAGGAAACTGTTTCAAAGGTTTATAGATAGTTACTGTACAACTGTACAGGACGGGGAGGAAACTGTACAAAAGGTTTGTACACTGTAGATAGTTATTGTCTAGCTGTACAGGACGGGGAGGAATCTGTACCAAGGGTTTGTAGGTACTATATAGTGTACAGATGCTTGTTATGCGAGTTAGAATATGTTCGGAATATAAAGAGGTTCACAGCAACTATGTATTACATGAACTATTTTTCACGGTAACGATTGAAATAATATATACTATGCAAAAATGACCGAACTGTACTGTTTATTTTAGTTTTTTTTTATAGAAATCCGTTTTAATACAAAATAAGCCTCATTTATGAGCTCTTTAAAATTATAAAAGTGCAAGAGTACATTTAAGAAATCCTAACTAGTCTCCCATTGATTATAGGAGTCAGCTGTTATTCTAGATAAAGTATTCCAATTTATTTATATTACCATATCTATTAACAAATTTCTCCTTAGGATTTAAGATAGTTTGACACGTACCCAGTAAAGCTATTTAGACATATGTCATTCACTCTACATTGGTATACATAGTACTAAATTATCCTTGATACTACAGGACTAGAGGTATAACACATTTTAGATGACCTTATTTATAAAGAAGGCAAATAACAAAATGACGTAAGTTGTTACTAATACTAATACGCGAAGCATTGTTGGTCTTTTTATTTCAGAAACTTCCCAAATGTTTGGCAGTTCCACTGACGCGTGTGTCAGATGCTTTGGGGATGAAGCCAATCTTGAGCTACCCTAGCATGATTTTAGCCAACTGGCAGATGCAAGATACCAATGGGTATGTATAGTATTTAAGTAGAACTTTATGACATGTTTTGCCATAAATATCAGCAAAATGAATTTTTAGAAACTTGTGCATGCTGGCATAACCAATTATTAGCAGAAACACTTTATAAAATACACGGTTTCTTTTCTCTCTTTCAGGCCATTTGATTTCCGGTAAGTAATAAATTTTGACCCGTATCCACTGAATGAAAATCCAAACGTAGGAAAAGTAAACTACCCCCACAAAGTGATAAAATACGTTATGAATGGAACTAAGGGATTTCACTGAAGCTTTAAATAAAACAAATGGTTTGAAAGTTAATTAATTGCGGCAAGAAATTAAAACATTGGGTGCCAATTTTGCCAGCATTCTTAACAACGAATAACGTAAATTAATGCAGTATAGCCTTTTTGATTTAGCTTATTAACACTGCTCTCACCATAGTTCAATATTTCAGTAATACTAAGGGTACCAAACATGTACAATTCGTTGGCAAGTTGACAGAAAGGTTAGAAAAAATCATTTCAATTCGATTATTTTACCAGGAATCTGAACGCGATGTATCAGACACCGGGAGGTGATGGTGCCGAGTGGTTCATCCTCACCCATGTCGTCATCGAACAGAGGTTCGCACCAGCCATCGAGGTATGCATGAACACCAATTTATACATGTAGCTCCAGGATTTACCACGCCTGTATGTATATCCTGGTCACGGACCTAGTCTAGGATTACAGAAGTAATAACATGTCCAAAGGTTATTGACAGTATGCTTGTAGTCATTGCTGTTACATGAGTAGCAAGGTCACCCTGTGATGCTATTTGGTACCGGTGTACCATTTTATTTAATTGTATTGATTATGTATATATTAATTGTATACATTGTATTGAATTGTATATCTATGTACTGTAAAGCGCTTTAGAGTGGCTTATGTGAGCTAGGTAGGGCGCTATATCAAATGTTGTATATTTATTTATTTATTTATGTTAACACAGGGCAGTGGATTTTCTGCATTTATGTAGTGGAGATGCTCAGCATGTAACATATATACTGTGTGTATGTTACCCTGCTATTCATCGTATAAATAAATACAGTAAAGTATATCGACGTCTATTTTACTCTTTAGGTTACGTAAACATGCAGTTTATATTTTCAAGTATACGTATTCTACCTTACAGAATATGGTCAATATGAGCATTGCAGTATATATAGCATGTATATTTTAAATTGTAGGCTATCGTCAACGCCATGAAGTATTCAACAGCAGGTAGTGAGGATAACGTGGCACTGACCAGGGCCTTGGAAATAATACCTGGCGTCATGGCAGACATGATGAGAGCATTCAAACAAATAAAAGGTAAATACAAGTTATATTATCCTTCTGTTATTCGAAATAAGAATAAAGGCACTACATCGTCAACAACCGTAGGAAACAACGTAGGAACTAAAACTTGAGGCGAACAGGTAACAACAGGAGCCGAAGAAATTCCCTTGATAACCTTGATTTTAACGTGCAAGGAATTGCGTCGCAATGCTGTGAAACGTCATACATCTTGTATGGTTTCTTTTTCGTAACGACACATTATCTCGTAAAACTGCTTCTTCAGTTCGTTACGTTTGGTTGTCATGTGTATCAATATTCGGTCAACATTGTTTCTCTTACCACAAACCTCCACTCGTTTTATTAAACCACTGTATAACTGCCTATAACCGTTTACATCATGAGGTAAACCTTAGCAAATTAATAATATCACTTTTTTTCACTAAAAGCATGCAGTTATTCTTGCTCACAATATATAAATTGCTCAGTCAAGTAATCAGTAAAGAGAGGCAGTAAATGTAGTCAGACTTCACTGTAATCTCATCATTCTCCTGTTTACAGACGGAGTAGTCCCAGAGCAGTTCTATGATGAACTACGGATTTTCTATACAGGGTAAGGACATTATATGTATGTGTGTTTTTTATGTTTTGGTGGGGTGTATATATTTAATGACAGGTTAAGTGTATGCATTTTATACATGGGGATAAGTGTATACCTTTTATATACAGGGTGATTGTATGTTTTATACAAGGGGTAGGCGTATGGTTTTGATATTTTATACGCAGTGAAAGTGTATACATGTATCTTAGTATATATGTGTTTTAAACATCATGTGTGTGTTTATACGCCAGACATTCTCCCAAAACGGTAACTGTATAATTTATTTCGTGTATTGGCACACAAACTGGTAATTTAAGAACAGTATATAGCTTAACTTACAGTGTTTATATTACTTATATATTTTATCTATATTAAGCGTATATAACTCAAACTTAGGGAATGATCAGAGTACATGTAATGGTTATATAAACATAGCAAATGTTACGTTACGCGTGTGTTTCAATGACGTGTAAGTGTATATATCTTATCCTCAGGATAACAATACGGGGACAGTATATTTCAAACATGTATGTTGCTATGTCTTATAAACGTGGTGCGTGTATATATCTCATAGAAAAAATGATTATCTTTTTGTTCACAGGGCAAATGTATCTTTTTCAAAACAGCGCAAGTATATGTATTTTTACACAGAGTTAGTCATATGTTTATAATGTAACACTTTCCATATCGCCACAATATATAATTTTTAGTACCCTCTGTATCGACATAATTATAGGTTTACATTTCAACATTGTATAGATTCAGTTAAAACTACCAAAAAAGATAGATTAATACTTCAACACGTACTATATTAATACAATATCAATTATCTTACGTTTACTGCTGTCGTTTTAGGTAAATTATACCTATTTATATACTGGCGTTGTCAACATAGTTGCAGAAGTACGCAAAACATCAACTAAGCTATATGTTGACAATACTACAACGCGAGAGTATAATCATTCTCCAGCCTGTTCTCTCCCATACTGTATCGTCACATTTACAGATTCAAAACTCTAACAGGGCCTATCTCAACACAAGTATCAACAACACCGGCTTAGGTTCATACTTTCACAATGACGATAACGACAAAATATAGGTATCATACTTAAAACCTATCGACAAAAAAGACAAGAGGTTATCAAATGTTTTCAACTGTAATTTGAACTTGATCAAGCTAGGGCAGAATATGAACAAAGGAATGTTCATTTGGAGACATGGAAAAAGTACCAGAGAAATAAGACCAGGTGTTCTAAAAGGTTAAGCGTCAAACCTATATGTTCATAATTGAACACACTATATTGACACATGTTTTAGATACTCACTTCAAACCTCCCTTCCTTCAAATAAGTGTGAATTAAATCATATCACGGTGAGTGTGTGTAGTTTGGCCTACATTTAAAATGATACTTTGCATTACCTAAACTTTAAATACTTTATATATTCCCTAGGTGGGGTGGAGGAAAAGACCCGCTTCCTGAAGGATTGATTTATGAAGGCGTATACGAAAACCAACCCAAATCGGTTCGTATTATGTATGGCAAATGTCAATATGTTCTTAACTTGTAAATGATAATATCTTGTACACTTTACTGTCAAGTTACTTTTTAAAGAAAAAAATTACGAAAAAAAGCAACATTTTTCAATACTCTCTTTGTTATTTCAGATGAAAGGAGGAAGTGCTGCTCAAAGCACAACACTACAGATACTGGACGCGGCACTTGGCATCACACATGAGGGAGGTATGTACCATCTGAGTTTGTGAACAAGGCACTGGGCATCACACATGAGGGAGGTGGGCATCACACATGGGGGAGGCATGTACATGTACCATGTTAGTTTGTGAAATAGCACAGGGCATAACACATGAGGGAGGTATGTACGATGTTAGTTTGTGCACAAGGTACTGGGCATAACACATGAGGGAGGTATGTACGATGTTAGTTTGTGCACAAGGTACAGGGCATAACACATGAGGGAGGTATGTACGATGTTAGTTTGTGCACAATGTACTGGGCATCACACATGAGGGAGGTATGTACCATGTTAGTTTGTGAACAAGGTACTGGGTATCACACATGAGGGAGGTATGTACCATGTTAATTTGTGCACAAGGTACTGGGCATCACACATGAGGGAGGTATGTACATGTACCATGTTAGTTTGTGCACAAGGTACTGGGCATCACACATGAGGGGTATGTTCCATGTTAGTTTCTGACCACAGCACTGGCCATCACACATGAGGTAGTTATGTACCATCATTAGTTTGTGAATAAGGCAATAGGAATCACACATGAAAGGGGTATGTTCCATGTTAGTTTGTGAACAAGGCACTTGGCATCACCTATTGAGGAGGTATGTACCATATATGTTTGTGAAAAAGCACAGGGCATCACACCTGAGGAGGTATGTTCCATGATAGTTTGTGAATAAGGCACTGGGCATCACACATGATGAAGGTATGTACAGTGTTAGTTTGTGAACACGGCGCTGGACATCACATATGAGGGATGTATGTAATATGTTAGTTTGTTAAAACGGTACTGGGCATCACACGTGAAGGTGAGATGAGGGGGATGTAAATAGAACATTGGGCATCACACATGCAAGAGGTTTATACCATGATAGTTTTCACACACCGTGCATGCAACTTATAAACTATTGAGAATTAATCATATGACATCACATTAACATTGTCGATACCTTCATTTGCATTGTATATGTATGGCGAAAATGTATCAATTGTACAGGTCAAAAAGAATTTCTTGACGGAGTGAGGGATTACATGCTGAGAGAACACCGCGACTTCTGTGCCTACGTGTGGAAAAACAGCAAAATCAAGCATTACGGTAACCATAGAATATGTATATCTGTATAAAAAGTGGGGGTAACAAATTATTATTGATCAGTTTTTCTTACTGGTTTCTTCGTTATCGAAATTAAATTCTGCTTTGGCGATGCCATATATCAATTATACCGCGGGAGTAATAATATGGCTAGGTGACGTACCAACATTATTTTCTTTGCTAAATTAAATGTTGTCTGTTCAGTGTTATACAATTAAGACACTTAATGCACTTTCCGATGAACACAAGGAAGTAATGAAAAGTACCTTTGTTTGAGATGTGTTTGTTTCCGTGACAGTGGAGCGGTGTAACAACACGGATGTCAGAAACGCCTACAATAAATGTATCGATGCTATCCGGGGTTTCCGCGGTCTTCACAAAGACAAGGTTAATGAGTAAGTATGTATACAGTCGTGTTGAATGTCTAACAACAAAAGAAATATCAGGAGCGACTTGTATCGGTAGAGTATAACAATGACAATGTCAGAGACGTCCTGTATCAGTACGGTATGACAATGACATTATCCGTAACGACTTGTATCGGTACAGTGTAACAATGAGATTATCAGGGACGACCTGTATCGGTACAGTATACCTATGACACTATCCTGGATGACTTGTATCGGTACGGTATAATTATGAAATATTCAGGAACGACTAGCATGAATATTGTATATCAATGAGAACATAGAGATGACGTTAATTAAGCTTGTATAACAATGAGAACATAGAGATGACGTTAATTAAGCTTGTATAACAATGAGAACATAGAGACGACGTTAATTAAGCTTTTATAACAATAAGAGAAGCAGCAGAGAACGTTTTAATAAATCGTTTGTCGAGTTGCTTTGAGGTGTTTTTCTTTTTCTTTTTGGCTTTCCCATTTTTAAGATATTGATGACGTTTAGTCAAACGTTCACCAATTTAAAGGTGTAAGTAATGGCTACTTCATAAACTTTGTACATCCTCAGTTATATACGGAAACCGTCCGAGAGGAAAGACAGAAACAAACATGTGGAAGGGATCAAACACACGGGAACGGGAAGCACACGTAAGTTGTTCTACACTACGTCTAATTCATGGCTGGCTGAAATTATACATTTGGGTTCATGTGTTGTTTCGTACCGATTTCATTTACTTTTTAATTATCTACACCTATAATCAGTGTTTTAATACTGTACCACTGGCAGTTTTGCCGTTCCGTAACATCTGGCCAACGTCGTCCGTTGCCGATTGACAATTGTTTTAAAGAGTATACTCTACTCTGCCTAAATAACTGTAAGGATATTTGACATTTTTCTTGCCTGAACGAGGAGCATGAATGGACACTCTAGGGAAGGTGTGGTGGGGACAAGTGGAGGGGTAAAGGTGTGGTGGGGACAAGTGGAGGGGTAAAGGATTTTTATTTTAAAGTAAACACCATAAAAACGATTAAAATGATTTTGAACTTATTGATCAGGGGGCATTACTGAACTAAGATAATTCACAATTACATGAATGAAACAGGGCCATCCCTGGGAGAAAGATATGGGGCAAACACACGGAAATTTGCGTTTAGCTTCAAATGATACTCCTTATATGTAGATAATACTTAAGGAAGTTTGATTTAATTCACGCTGGACATTCTGGGACAAAGACATTTAACATGGTATAGAGGAGAGGTTAGGATTTCCTCACTCTGGAACAGAGTGAAAGGGCCAAAAGGTGAAAGCTTAGTTTATGAAAGACGAGTGAAGGGGATTTTCTGGAAGTGTGTCTGAATCATCCCAGGGGCAATGTTATCAAATTTGTAACACTGAAATCCAGTTTTTCTTTTTAACATGTAAGCTTTTTCTCAATAGACAAAGGCAAAGAGTAAGATTCTAAGTAATGTCAAAATCCTTATCCTGAATACCAAGCAGGAATAGAATCATTATACCTGCCTTGTAGCATGCGGGGATGACGGACAACAACAATTTTGTAAATGAATGTTACTTATGAAAACTTTATTTTGTGTTTAAAAACTTCAAATGAATATTTTTGCATATATAATAATGACATATAGCTTCCAGCTTGTTGAGATGGAGGACCTGTTATAAAGTTTGATGACCTTCAAGGTCAGAGGGTTCAGGGTTTGATACTATTTTTCTCTGTTACAGCCTACCTTACATTCCTGAAAAAAGTCAACGAGGACACCGACAAGTGTAAACTACCTAACTGAAAACTGGACATAATCCACCGACCTGTGAAAACAATCAAAGTGAAAAAAGGATCCAATTATAGTCCGTGACTCTGCATGACCAGGGTAAACTATGTCGGTGAAAACCACTTTTCTATGTGTTCCGCAACGGACAAGACCAATTTTGTGTGAACAATTGTACTATTTATAATAGCATATTGATTATAACTAAGGTATATAAAACACAGCTTATTAAGACTTACTATACGTAATGACGCTTTTTGAATTCAAGTATGTGGATGCTAATTAGTGAGTGTATTCACATGAAATTGTTTATTAGGAAATATATCTTTATTCTTTATTAAAATGCGTTGGAGAGGCACTGTAATTTATTTTTATTATGAAATTGATAGCAATGGCTCTTTAGAGTGACATTATATGTGTATTGTAGATATCAATTAAAGCGTTGTGTTTAAATATTGACGTGTGTTTGTTTTCAATCTATCAGGGTCCGAGTAGTTTATCTCAAGATAAGCATACGGATTCTAAAGTTTGTCGTCAAATATTTCATGTTGAAAATATTCAAGAAAACAACATGTTTCATATCCACTTTAATTTTCAGGATATGAAACGTTCGAAATATATCCATTTTCTTTGCGCGTGGTACGTAAAATAAAGTGAATGTATGATAACGACATAACTGGCACAGAGTAGGAAATACACATGAATGAGTACGCAAGTAGTGACAGGAAGTATGTACGCCGAAGGAAGTGCACATAACTAAATAGACAAGTGTTTACTTGAACTTTATATTGCATAGTAAATGTACATGAATGAGCGAGTTTACAGGAATTATGTATGACGTAGGAAATTCACATGAATGAGTTGGGAAGTGCTGACTTAAGTTATGTATGACTAAGGAAACGTCCATGAATGAGCGGGTCAGATTTAAACAGAATTCTTTTCGTCGAAGGATGTAGGGAAGTAGTAACAGGATTTATATATGGCGTAATATTTGCACATAAATGAGTTGATATTGCGTAGGAAATTACATGATGTATAATGGGATAGATAACCTGGTTTTAGTAATATTAATAGTTACAATAAATCGGGAATCGGAAATATCGATACATGTAGCATTGGTGTACGTGGTATAAGTTACTGCATATTTATCATTGTATTCTTACTGGTTTCGTATTTACGTAAGACAATGATGTTAAATTTAACGAAACAATATTGGATCAACGTGTCAACATTTCAAAGTAATCTATTCATACCTTGAAATTTCAAGTTTTTAAAAGTGTCAGGATATATTACCAACTTACAGAATTGCATGTTTATCACAAACAGCTGCATGTACATACTTTTTTTCCCCCGACATCTAACGAATCGCAAATGAGGAGAAAATCCCACTTACATTCAATAAAGGGAATCCAACCAGTGGGAATCGTGAACGTCCTTCTCTCTTTAACTTTCCTGTTTGAGACGCGTTAGTTCTGTCATCACGAATCATCAAATGAACAGTTTATAGGGTAAAGGTGTACAAGGATGTCTGTGTTAATCTAAATAAGTAAACCAGTCATATTCTAACTAAGTCATGTTTGCAATGGAATAGGCAATGTACAGTTACATACACAAACATAAACAAAAGAAAAAAAAATGTCAATGTGAAGATATTTTCCAGCATTTTTATTTCGTGATTCCCCATATTGTTTTCTGTGACTTGAAAAAGCTTCATACATACAGGGTTGACAAATGGAGAATAAATCTTCTTTTTCACAATGACACTGGGGACTGTATACTAATTATGGTGATAACCTTAACCTTGATCAGACAGCATTGGAGTAGTTACACTGAGTTTGACAGTTAGAAATTCAGTTACGTCTATTGTCTCTGGCAGGTAAAAATACAGGTATGGTTACGCTGTGTTTGACAGCTAGAAGTACAGTTATTTCTACCGTGTTTGACAGAAAATTGTACATGTATGGTGTTAGCTAGAAGTACAGTTATATCTTCCGTGTTTGACAGAAAATTGTACAGGTATGGTGAAAGCTAGAAGTTCAGTTATATTTACCGTGTTTGACAGACTATTGTACAGGTATGGTGACAGCTAGAAGTAGTTATATATACCATGTTTGACATAAAATTGTACAGTTATGGTGTTAGCTAGAAGTACAGTTATATCTACTGTGTTTTACAGTTTCATATAAAGTTATGGTTACACTGTGTTTGATGTACTGCCATGGCTTAATCGTGAGAAGGCATACGCGTATGATTTGAGTACTTCCGAATGAATGACTACGATCTTTGACAGGTAGAGATACGGGTATGACTTCGCATACCTGTACTCAAAAAAGTGCGTTTGCTACATTATACCTAAATTCTACAATACGTCCCTACTCCTACAAGAGCATTTCCTGCATTATACATAATTGCTACCATTTCCTACACTGTTCATAGATCCTGGCACCACATCCCACTCCATTTCCTGCACCTTTTTACTCGTCTGTGATAACATATACTGTACACCTTACCTATCATTCCCTCTCTACTCTTTCATGTGAAATCTTGCACCATTCAACTTGATGTTTGAACGATTCCTAGCTTTTTTAAAAGAACCCCTATATTACTGGGAAATATTGAAAAATACAGGTGAAAAACAACAGTAAACGTGGATATTTAACAACAAACACTTTAATCATAAAGAATTAATACACAAACCAACTTATTCATTTAAACAAAACGTAAGCGAAGCAACGAAATAACGCAAGGGCGCCAAAGCTAAATAACAAAAAGACGAAAGATCACAAAAGCGAAAAGACAAAAAAAACTCACAACCGAAGTAATAATACCGCCAAAGCGTAGACAACAAAATGGCGTCTTTTCGGGCTCCTTTTGGCATGATTTATCTACGTCGGGCTTAATATTTTCCTTTTTATTTTTTTGTCGTTTGTCGTCCTCCTGTGGGAGACAACGCGAAAAGACGAAACGTCATATTTAGGCCACAATGATAAACAGTTACTCAAATGGTATTGTATACCTACTAATCAAGTTTCCGTATGTGATTCACACATCAGAGCGAAATAAGGTTGTGTTTCTATAGTTTGTATTCATCAGGTTTCAGTTCTAGTCAATCTTTGTAAGCTACGAGAACAAGTCGCAATCCTAGTCAAAATGCTGTAATAAACAGCCAAAACACATCAAGGATGAGGACGATGACAGTCATAGGAGGTGTGTCATGTTCTTTATTAAGATACTTGACAACTGTCATTATCCGTGACAAGAGCTTTATTCTGGTTCGGATAGTTTGCACCCGGCAGTCTCCTTGTTGACGCTCTGCAGGAATTCCAGATAGGCTGTAATTTAAGAAAGGGCATCAGTCTCGTTACAACCGTCTAAAGTGAACAAAACGTAACATCAGATTATATTAATAGGCAAAAGATAAAAGCTATTTAGATTAATTTTCTAGAGAGGATTTTATGCCACATGTAGAGAAAAGCGAAAAAGTATAATTACTATGACTCACACTTTCAGACATATGCATGTGAAGTAATAGAGAACAACTTACGGGTACTGCCCGTTCCTCTGTCTTTGATAGCTTCGGTGTTCTTGTTTCTATCTGCTCTCTCAGAAGGTTCCTGGACATATCTGTTGAATGCAAAATGTACATTTTGTATAACTTTCAAGATGAATTAAAACCGCAGATTTCATATTAATATAACTTTCCCTAGCCCCCTTTCCCCTATCAGAGCCAGTAACCTTGTCATTGAAATAGAGTTATAAGAATACAAATTGTCATTGTTCATCTCTAGCACTAAGTGATTTCTGATATTATCTAGTGGTCTCTGATATTGTCATTGTTATACTGTACCGATACAAGTCCTCCCTGATATTGTTATTTTTATACTGTACCGATACAGGTCGTCCTTGATATTGTCATTGTTATACACTACCGATACAAGTCGTCCCTGATATTGTCATTGTTATACTGTACCGATACAAGTCATCCCTGATATTGTCATTGTTATACTGTACCGATACAAGTCCTCCCTGATATTGTCATTGTTATACTGTACCGATACAAGTCCTCCATGATATTGTCATTGTTATACTGTACCGATACAAGTCGTCCCTGATATTGTCATTGTTATACTGTACCTATACAAGTCGTCCCTGATATTGTCATTGCAATACTTTCCGATACAAATCGCCCCTAATATTGTCAATGTTACAGTGTTCCATTACAAATCGTTCCTAATATTGTCATTTTTATACCATACCAATAAATATCGTTCCTAAAGACATTCAACACGACTGTATATACTTACTCAGTAACCTTGTCTTTGTGAAGGCCTCGGAAACCCCGGATAGCATGGATACAGCCATCGTAGGCCTTTCGGACTTCCTTGTTATTACATCTCATCACTTTCACAATAAGTGTTTAAAATATAAAGACAAAGTTTAAAATATAACCTCAACAAACAATGATAAAAAGAAACATTTTAGTAAACAAAAGAAGACAACAGAAACTTAAAAGAACTCAATACAAAGCATTATTCATTTTGAAACCCTAATGTTACACTTAGAAGATAAATGCTGTATTTTTGTTGAAAATTACAACCAAAATTTATTCAAACAAAACGAAGCTTAGCAAAGATTCAGCTGCTGTATTTTTAAACACGAATTTGTTTTAGGGACGTCTGTGTACCTTGACAAGCAAAGAGTGTAAATGGCCGGTGTCTCGACTCTAAACTGCTCAAAACAACTCACTTTGCCACAGTGGGCCAGTGAACTACCCCCAACTTTGATGTAGTAGATGGTGTGAATTGAGGTACAGGTACAGGTCTGTGTGAGTTTTTTTTCTTCTGCGCAGCAGCAAAATCCGCTTAGGGACGGAATGGGTAAACATGATATCCGTCCCCTGACTGCCTGCAGTATAAGAGTGCAATTGAGCTAAATGCCTCTATGATTTTTGCAAGCTGACCTTACTGATTCGGGCCACTGTGGCTTACTGAGTTGTTTTAGTTGTGCTAAAAATCAGTTAGACCAAATAATATAAGCAGTGCACATAATCGTATCAATAATTTTGTTATTTATACTTAGCATCGCTTAGATAAAACCGAAACAATCAAACAAGAAGTGAAAATCGAATTGTTATAAAACCATAATTCGAACTCAATATCGATGAACCTATCACGAAATATAAACAGAGGAATAACAATATTGAGGCAATTAAAAAAGTACAAATAATAAGACCAGCTGGAAACATTTGCGTCGTCTGCTTCATCGACGACACGCGACATGATTCGCGACTTCTAAGACAGAACTGGGAAAGTGATATCGTAAACCACAAAGCGCACAACTGTGTGTTATTTTCATTTCAGAATATTTATTCTTCAGATCTGAGATACAAAGGAATTGGGCAACAGGCAAAGCCTATGAGCGCCCTCTCCTTACAGTTATAAACAGTTTACACACATCA
>JAUMHH010201101.1:0-13380 GCA_032359455.1 Chlamys rubida | reverse complement strand
AGGTTGGCTTTCATACACATCAGTATTAAGTTTAGATCAAAAGTTACCTCAAGGTGCATTTACTGTTAACATGACTCTATCAAACAGATTAGAGGAAAGAAGAGAAAAGATTGAACTGACAAAGAAACTAATGAAGATGGTACAAGGGTGGGCGCCAAGATCCCTCTGGTATATTAAAACCTTATCTCATTGAACTTTACTCAAATGATTAATTTCATGACAGATGGTGTGTCCTGTAATACTGTTGGGGATATATCCGAAAAATGTCAAGGTCAGATAAAAAATCAAAGTCAAGGTCCAGTAAAAGGTTCAAAGTCAGTGTCAAGGTCAAGGAAAAGGGTCAAAGTCAAGTAAAAGGGACAAAGTTAAGGTCAAGTAAAAGGATCAAGGTCAAGTAAAAGGGACAAAGTTGAGGTCAAGTAAAAAGGTCAATGTCAAGGTCCGGTAAAAGGGTCAAGGTCAAGTAAAATAGACAAAGTTAAAGTCAAGTAAAAGGGTCAATGTCAAAGTCTGGTAAAAAGGTCAAGGTCAAGTAAAAGGGACAAAGTTAAGGTCAAGTAAAAGGGTCAATGTCAAAGTCTGGTAAAGGGTCAAGGTCAAGTAAAAGGGTCAAATGTCAAATCATTGCAAATTAATTGTGTCCTGACCATATCTTCTAAATTTTCCTTATGAAACTCCATTGATATTTGTATCGGGATCAAAATGTGTGTACAGTAATATTTTCAGGTTAATACCATTATGGTCAGGTAATGATAATTGGCAAGGGGGTAAAGGTCATGAGAATGTAACACATTTCTAAACCATATTTAATCTGTTGTCAATTTTAGATTTACTCATGAAACTGCTTACATGAGCTTTATTTTGGCCTTAATTCAATTTGACAGGTTTTCTTATAATGGAGAACTGCATACTTAGTAAAATTGTGTTCAAAAAGAAATTATTACCCATTCATATATCTGGAGAATAGCTTTATGCCATACTTTGTGGACCTATGAATTCGTGGATGACGCATACTCACAAAATTTTAAACCCCACAAAAATGAGTGATTTCACAGTATGCACATGATTCAGAAAGGTTTCAAATTTGTATGCATCTTTTTGGATGCTTGATATGAACACAGATTTATTACTGTACTTTGTTAGGCGTAGTGTCCACGTGAGTTCAAAGCTTTATCCTACAGAAACTATTATGCACTTGATAATCATGTATTAATCAATAAGCAATTTAAAAAATCAATTTGATTACACCTTTGAATCTCCATGCCATAGCCAAAACAGCTCGTTAACTGTGATGGGTTCTGATTGTATTACATGCTGCAGTGAACCACTTGTAGCTGATATTCTGTTACATACAGAAACACATAGAAATACATTATAACTCAAACATAATGCGTTGGTTTAAAGTTGGTTTATGTTTCATTTTGTCATTTCTTACCTGTGAAAACCAAAGCCAAATGATAAAAATGTCCTTATAAGGTTTGTTTGTGTTTTACGTCCTATTATAACAGCTATGGTCATGAAGGAGGTGCCAGGTTTTGGTGGTGGAGGAAAGCCGGAGTTCCCAGAGAAAAACCACCGACCTACGGCCAGTACTTCATGGTGACTGCATGCCCCACGTAGGCCTCGAACCCGCGACCCAGTGGTTGAGGGCTAGTGGTAGCAGAATGTCAGACGCCTTAACCACTGAGCCAACGCGGCCTCTTCCTTATAAGGACTTCTATCAGACGATTTACTCCGGTTTTAATTGTTTCATTTGATCATCATAATTATGCAAGAATGTCTTTACAGAGATCCCAATTCTGTAAAATCTTGTTCACAACTAGGGGTGGGCTTTTTTCTGAGCATGGCTTACCACAGATAACGTATCATATGAGAAACCACTTAGGACCAAAGATTTACCGCGGGTACTGTATTAGATATTTTGAAAGTCCTTAATTGCTTGAAAATCAAATTTCGTCGTAACATAATTATACGATGTGACTTATAAGTATGGGGTATCGACCATTACATCAGAAATCAGGTAGTCGTTTCCATTAAATTTGATTGACTTTTCTTGATTAATTGTATATGGTAATTGAAAGTTGTCTCCGCGCTAATGTCACACGAATCAGGACAATCTCCCAGCCCTTATCGGAGTGTATGTACCGGGCCTGGTGTGTGGAGGCAATGCGTTTGAGACTGGCTGCTATTATATACGTCTAACTATACCTATATTACTAAGTGGAGATATCTCACAGGCAACAAAATATAGCAGAACTCCATCAACAGAGCGGTAGTGAGGCTTCATTAGCGTATAAGGTTGTATCACAGTGTTTATCCAAGTCAACATATTGTAGTAGAGTGTCCTTGTGTGCCATAATCACTGCAGGGTATGGCATACTGGCTCTCCCATAGGAACAAGGCCAACCGTACGCAGTCAGGGGATGTCCTCCGACCACAGTATTGGAAAGCCTGACTCAGGTGGCTCGTCACTGAGACAGGTGTCCTACAGCTTTCACTGGTATTTGTCTCCCGATTCCTTCACTGAGTTCCGCCTATCAGGTTTCCTGAAATACTTGTATCTATATGAGGAAATACAGTATTGCAATACACTACATATAAAGTGAACTAAGTGCTTGGGGAAGAATTCAGGGAGCAGTCACATATATATTGGCTTTCCATTGATAAAATTCTATAACTCACATCTGTGTGTGGTTGAATTTGATGCTGAAGGTTTTGTACGGTGACATTTTCTGGATTTTGATTTCATTGGAACTTAATGTGGAAAATTTGTAGAAATCTTAAGGTCAATCTCCTGGAGTTAAGTTAAGTGTGAATAAAACGGTTATTTTTGGATCTCGGATTAAAGTATAAACAACAATTGATTGCTAGATCTTGGGAGTTATAACTGTGAAAAAGAAGTGTTTTTGGAACTGTGACTAACAAAGATTTTGCAGTTTAACTGAACAAAATTGAATCAGGAATATTTCAAGAAAGTTTTCACTTGGATAATATACATCTGTATTGTTTAGTGCTCGGGAATCATAATTTCATTGAAGTGTACAACCACAATTTAATATGGAGAACAATAAGATAAATGAATCAAAAGCTGAAAAGATCTTAGGGAAGGTTACCACGGATACCAGCAAGCCTTCCATGATTGGTGGGAATGGAAATGGTGGCTCATCTCCTACAGGTGCTCAGCCCCAAGTGGCCAAGATAAAATCCCCGGGGGAGGAACCCTCAGGGGCAGCAGGGGGTAGCATTACACTGCCACCACCCACTCGTAGGATGCCGCATCTGCACAAATTAGAAAAGTAAGTAACATTTTTGTAATCATAACATTTTTTATTAAAAAAACATTTATTGTTAAATTACTACTTTATAATGGGACTTTTTTTTCCAGGTAAAATATTATAAAAAACCCCACAAAAATTAGACATTTTGACAGCATATTAATAAAAGCTGATCAATTGCAATTAGCTGCTGCATAATTGACACATTTGATTTAAAGAGCAATAACGACTTGTCATTGCTCTGTATATCAGTTTTAATTTCAACAGTATGTTTATCCTGTTGACGAAATTCAGATATGTTTATTATCCAAATTAACTGCAATTGGACAAAGTTTTATGGGATAATTTACGAGACAAGGTATAGTGATATGGAATTTATGGGGAGAATCTAGCTGTCTCATTACACACACAGTTAAAACATCAGCACTGTCTAGGGCAGCCGGAGTTGGTAGTCACTGGTTTGTTTTCATAAAGAGTGTGCGGAAAGGGGGAAAACTAACATTTTTTTACTTTTTTTTTTTTTTTTTTTTTAAACAGAGGTACAATTTTGTTGTTTATTGTCATTCATAAGTTAATAAAAAGTATTCCAGACTTCATTATGCTCGTGAAATGGTCTTCAATTTTGACTTGTCATGAAGTAAGGATACCTGTCTCCAGTAGTGAGGGTAGCCATGTTGGCTGGGCTTCTGGTAAACTTGATTATAGTTTAATATGGCTTAATGATGTAATAATTAAAGTAGGGTACTTATGTGAAATTATTTCTGTTAATTTACAGAAATTAGCTAACAGAAAGGATTTCAAAGAGACTTTTTAAGAAGCTGTATGCAGTGATGATAAAATTCTACATGTGTCTCGACTGTGTATCAGTAATTTTATATCGGCATTGATTTTTGTCCTGATCACATCTCTACAGTAACTGTTTTACTTCACGCCAATATTGTAGAATAACACAGTTACGATAGACTACGCAGCATCAGGACCAACACGCTGAATGTTGTTTAGCTCTGCTAACCGATTGAACGATCAAGGTTTGAAGCCTTCTGTACATCCTTACAATGTTGTTTTGTGTCATTGAACAAGGTTCTTTAACATTTCATTCAATGTCTACCCATTGGTACAAATGGGCATTATTAATAAAAACTGGTATCCTTCCTAATCTATGGGACTTTCCTTTGATTGTTCATGTCTACCTAGCTGCACAAATGAGTACCATCAAATGCGAGGAAGTAATCTTATGAAAGAATGTATTCCTGCCTAATCTATGGGAAATATTTAAATTTAAGTATTGAACTGCATTCTGTTCAGAGTTTAAAGTCCTATACGTGTGAAAAAGTTTGCAAACAGATAAATTCATTATGTGCTGTCACATGCTATTCAATAAGTCTGCAATCCAGTTTAATCATTATCATACATAGGAACATATTTGTTACAGTTGTTATATCCCCATGAAAGCTTCTATATCATTAGAATGTTTTTAAAAATGTCTGAAAAGTGCTGTCAGTTGATATTTTACTCAACCTCAAATACATTTCTTTAGACTTGAAATTAAGTGGCGCAGGTAATGTTCCATACAATCTTATGGCGACTGGTTGTTTTGGAGTTGTGCTGCTGGCTAAATATGGCGACTGAGTTACGAAGGTCATTCCTGGTTCATCTTGATGTTTGAAGGTTATTTAAGGTCAGTGGTCAAGTTTTAGTATTGCTGTAACAAATGAAGCATAACCATGTTCATTCATCCATTATATTGGGTTCAGTTGACCATTGGAAATTTAGCATTAAAATTGTTTTTGTTTTCATTGGAAATTAAACATACTATATGAAACCATAGATAAATACGCTTGTATCATGAATATCTATAAGGAAGATGGGTCTTAGATATATATAAGGTAGATAATGATAGTTATTCCTATGTATGACCTGTATTACCGAACCCCTGCCTGACATTTATAAGCACAATTTTGTAAAGGTGCAAGGTGTTTTGTTACCATCAATGGCTGGCTGGTAAAGACAGCTTGATAGTTAAATAAATGACAAAACATTAAAAAAAATTGGGGATCTTGGGTTAAAGGGAAGACAAAAAGAAAACTTTTTTAATAATGTTTGCAAAATTAAGAAAGAAGAAATAATTTTGGACCTACAACTGACATCAAACAACAAATAAATTAGTAGGAACAAAAATTGTCTTGACTTCAAACTTAATATGGCAGCATAGCACAGCTGTGCAGTAATTCCCATGTTGGGGGTTAATTCTGTGAAAGACAAGCATTTTAATTAACCAGGAGATGTGGACTGTTAGTTGTTAAAGTATCTATTTAGAAAATAAAACTCCATTTTTCCCCCTGTTTAATTGCAAACCTGTGCCTGTGAGACCAACCATTGTTACAATTTTAAGTGTTGTCTCAGTGCTTGGCAAAGAGATATCTAAATCTAGGTTCCAAATGCAGTTGTTTCTTTTTGGGTCAAGTCTTGATTTTAAAAAGTAGTGTAGCAGATGTGGACTGGGTAAATCACAGAAACACCAGGGCCCGTATTCATGAAATCATTCTCGTGCTCAAGCATGAATAGCTGTGCTCACCGCAAGCCAACTTTCTTGTTACTCGCTTAAATTAGATGACACTATCAAAAACAGAAGTTTTAACATTAAAAACAGTGTTTGGCTTTAAGTCTCTCCAAACTTCTTCTATATGACAAAGTGTGATTTTAGTTATTAATTTATCACAGGAACAAGAAATTAGGTTCGAGCACAGAATTTGAGTTTGAGCATGCGATCGGTTTCATGAATACAGCGCCCTTGATGGTTCAGTTGGTAAACACAGAATTTCCCAGTGAGTGTCACAGTTGTATTTCTGTTTATATTCACAGCAGTATGCACCATTTGTAGAGCATACAATACATCTAGAGTTTGGCGGCCCTGAAATGGAGTTGATAGAGTATATCTTTCAGAGGCCTATCGTTTGAACAAAGTTGGTAGGACATTCGTGTGGAATTCAAAAGTCCCCGTGTTTGCATCTCTATCTGATGTATTGCATTGTTCTGTCACAACACAAATTGTGTTTATGTGTGTTAACGGCTTAGGATCAAAGTCTAAAACCAGTACAGGTTTGGCCTGCTATGATTTGTTATTAGAGTCATGCCTGTTATGATTTGCTTGAGGGTCGTCAAGTACTAGTTCTGACATCAATACGGAAATTGTTGAGTAGCGAACATGACGATCTCTCATGCATTGCAAATCGTAAAACACGTTTTGCAATACAACAAGTATTAAAATTGATTTTCAAATATAAAGAAGTCAATCAAATGGAAATAAAATATTCAAAATCATCGGATTAATCATTAATATGGCACTGCACTTGCTAGTTGCTTTCGGCTTGTGATCGTGTCGTGAGAGGAGTTGATTCATGGATGAAAACACAAAACATACTGTATGCTTCCATACACAATACTCTCTCAGAATTGTCATAATTATTAGAAATCCTGGAATTCGTAAAACATTTTGATTACAATATGCTTCAGAACTATATTAATCAATTTGTGCATTGCCATCTAATTTACACGTTGACGTGAATCATCTGTACCATTAACTCTGTTAAGATTAGCTAGCTAATGAGCCAGTCAGCTATATCGAGCGGAGTATTGACAAGATCAATTGTTATAGTGGAATGGCAAACAATTTATGGCCAGATGATGCTATTACAATATATATATACACCATAATGGGAATTGAAAATGTATTTATCAGGGCAAATTTTATAATTTTTTTATTTGGAAAATGAATTTATGAACATTTTAACCTTTGGAGGGAAATCAGTTTCAAGGTTGTGTTAATAGTTAATGAGGATAAGTATATAAATAGGCTGAAATTGAAAGGAAATGTAAATTTTGGAATTAAATAGCCTATTAGTTAAACTTTGGTGAATATATTTGGTTTCAAATTTAGAAGTATAAATACATTTTTCAGTTTTGGGTTTTAAAATACAGTAGACCCGAGTATAACTTCAACTTTGTTAAGTCAATTATCCGTCATAAATTTAACCGATTACTCTGACGATATTTTCATTATCCTTATTGTTTTCATTTCAAAATTCAAAATCTCCCGATCCAACAAAATAAGTTCATGGTTTACATTTACCCTACCCATTCTTAGTGAAGCTCTTTGGAGAAGGAGATAGAAATACATATTACAGTAAGGTAGCACATAACCTTAAGTGGATTTTACCGTAAATGTCATCACCTTGGACACGAAACCTATTTGATATATTTGGTATACATTTACAGGATACCGCCATTATAGATGACGTCTTCGACACCATGTGGCTATACATAATGAATTGCAAACATACCGTAAACCACCAATAACAATCAATCTATATTAGATAAAGGCTTAAACTAATCACAGCGTTAATGTGTCCGTGATTTGACACCACATAAAAAAGTCCATTCTTGAAATTTATTATCCTCAGGATACGGTATATAAGCCTGTAATGATGTGTGTTAATGTAGAAAATTGTTAGTAACATGTGGTACGTGACGTGACAAGACTTTCGGTCATTGACTCTAGCTGTGTTTATCACAGAACACACCACAATATAGAGAATGTCGTACTAGGGGGTACAGGACACCACAAACTGTCATATATTGTTTTCCATATGAATGTACAGTCACACTAAATTGGAAACTTGATTTAAAAATAACTAATTTTCTTAAATTGTTTATGTATATAGACTTTCAGTGATTGACTGTAGCTGTGTTTATCACAGCACACGTACACCTCATTATAGAGAAAATCATACTAGGGGGGTAATGACATCACAAACTGTCATATAATATGCTTTTCCATATAATTGTCACATTAAATTAGAAACTTGCTATAACAATTACTAATTTTCTTTTATAACTTGATCATTTTGTTTGGTTGCTTATAAGTGATGACAATGTAAACAGGTCCATATGGATGCATTGTAAACACTGGAGTAATTAGTAATTGTTTGATAATACTGATTAAAAAAATCTTTAAGGGAAATCACAGAGCTATACTTTAATAATCTATATAATCTTTATTCAGCAATAGACACAAATGTCTTTGTGCCAGAATATGTATGATAGGAAACAGCCTTAAGGGAGATAACTCAAACATATATCACAAGTAAAATTTGTGAAGTAGGATACAACCTTATGGGGGAAATTCTTATACAAACACCAGTATAATAATTATGTGTGAGGTAGCATATAACCTTAGAATCCCTGTACCACTGTCAAAAAATAAAACAATGCATTCAACCCTTATTTTTCCAACAAGACTATAGCTTTAACAAATCATTTTTGAAAAGAAAAATATACCTTACGAGATTTTTGTGAAAACATTATGGAAATGAAATAAACAAAATATAATCAACAAATGTAAGTGTAAAGTATTCTGGAGGGCCAGGACATGGATTCCAACCCAGGACTTAAGATTGTTATACTATTGCTGAAACCGATGGAGCTACCTCAGACATCAGATTGTTATACCATTGCTGAAACCGATTGTCTTAGCTACCTGGACAACGGAAGTGTACGTGCCCAAATTTGCTACAGTTATATCCAAACGGAAGTGAATGGGAGGTTATTTTATATAGGGGAAAAAAGGCCGTGCAGCCGGACTGGGATCCTTAAGGGAGATAACTCTAACACAAACCACGTGAATAATGTATAAGCTAGTACACAACTTTAAGGGAGATAACTCTAACACAAACCACAGGAATAATGTATAAGTTAGTACACAACTTTAAGGGAGATAACTCAAATACAAATCGTAGAAATAATTTGTAAGATGTAAGGCTTAATCTGAAGGGAGGTAACTCTCAACATAAATCACAAGTATACTGTTATGTGTATGGTAGCAAACATTCATAAGGAAGAGGACAAGAAAGTCATGGTGATGTGTTGAATATATCTTAATTTTGTATATGCAGTGCTCTACTCTAACTTGCAAATAACATTCTACATCCATTCTCTGATATATAACTTTAGTATGCATGCAGTGTAAATTGCATTGTTTGCTGTAGCTCAAAGCCTTTGGTTCCATAAAAGATCTGTTAATTTTATGTGTATAGTTCGGTGTTTAGCAGCAGATACATTGGCTACTTCTGCCCTCTTGCCCTATATAGAAAGCCACAATTCCATTATATGCAAAACTGCACTGCATCATTGACCTGATTATGTATGTTCGCCAGCCCCAGTGATCCAGTGGCTGTGCCATCCAAGCCTGTAATGATAGGCTCAGTCTGGCTACGGCTCTGTCTTCTGATGATAAACAAGAGGTGCAAAGTGCTTTTAAAAAAACGAAGGTGGAAAGAAAAAAGAAAAAAAAAATCTGAACATCAATCATGATCAGGAAAATAGATTTATTATGTAAAAAAAAATTGCAAAGCTGCTGAAAGTTTTTCAGTGTCTCCGATCCTGATGTGGAAACTTGAGTTATTGTATTGCATGACAGTAAATATTGATTGATGACATAAAACTGATGTGTTTATTGCGTTTATCTCTCAAAGGACTAGCGTGTACAAATTAACTTCTGCCGTCATTTCAACAAGTTCCCCATTATTCTCTATTCTATTTTTTTATTGTTCTAGTGATAACTTTGTTAATTCTGTGTCCGTTTCCAGTTACGCGTCCCTCTATATTAAAGGTGTTTAGTGATTGAAAGTCTTAAAAAAAGTCAACAAAATTATAAACAAACTATTGCTGTTAGATATACATCAACTCAATTAGTCGCAACCTTAGTTGATATTTTGTGCATGTTTATTTGCAGTTTTGTGATTAATTCTCTGCGATTATGTTGAATGTATGGGATTATATAGGGATGCTGTTTGTGAAGAAAAAGGTTCAGGTCTAATATTTTTACAGGCATGCCAAAAATATTGAAAATGAATACTGTACCAGGTATATGCCAAAATGACACAAACATGTATATATCCGGCTTATTTTGAAAGAAAATTGACTGCAATGAATCCATGGTATATGTTTCCAAGGCTTGCTTATTATTTGAAGTGGCTTTATCAGGCTTATTTTAAAAAGTGGCCTGTTCTCAAATCTGGCTTTATTTTGAGGTGTCGTGATGTTCGTTAAAATATTGCACTATATTGGTTTTGCTTCTTAATATGCCAGCCCTAGTGAATAAGATACAATTCAGTAATAACAATACGTTAAATATATTATACAAGATGTTTGAACTTGATGTATTCTAGTTTTGAAAAATATGTCGCTATGGAGATATACATTATGTGAACTAGTATATCTTTCTGGATATGAAAATGTGTAGCTGTAGAGATTTTGTGTGAAGGCAAGCAAATCTCCGTTATAACAAGCGTGTTGCTAAGGAAATGCTGGCGTAAGTTTCTGTGGTGACGTACATTATAGTGTATTATATTTGATACAAAAGAAAATAGATAATTCTGAAAATGGAATACAAAAATAGAATACAGAGGTCATTAAATAGTCATCTTTGAAAAGATCGTGCAAGAAAATACCATTAGTCAACAATGAAAAAACTGAATTATGTTTTATTGATCTGAACAGCAGACTTTTCTTGCTGTTCATGTATGTATATAATAAATGGAATAAAATCGGTGAAAATGGCTAGTTTCACAATTGCTGCGGGATTAAATATTTTATGATTCTAAAAATGGAAATGTGACTTGAATTTCCGTGTATAAACGCAAAGGATTGGCAAAATGTTTTGGTAGGGAGTAATGTCCTTGTGAATATATATAACTCTTATTGCTAAGATGAATGATTTATATCATTTCAATGTCTGCCAGGGCTTAGAACATTAAAGATTGACTGTTTTAGAATTCCTAATATTATGTTTATACATCAGTGAATCGAATGTTAAAACAAAATGAGAAAACAAAAAAAACAAAAATTATTCCTACAGTTTATGTTTTTTTTCATTCTTTTGAATGTTATATGAATTCGCCATGATTTCTGTCGGATGAATTTCAGGCCATTATGTAAAATTACTTTTCCCAAATCATTCTTTTTGTGTGTAACTTTCCCAAAGTCACAACGTACAAGCCACCGTTGGCCTGTCCTAATATGACCCTGGCTGTCGCGAGGACGTTTAACCCCAAACAAACAATATAGACATGGTATAGAAATGCATATCTTTGTTGCCTGCTGCCTTAGTCCTTTTGCTTAATGTGTCAATTTTTAGACAGACTCAAGACCAATATTACAATGTGCCTGATATGCAGACATTGTTCCACTCAATAAATTTATCAAAATTTTCATATATCTGCATGAAATTGGTTTATACCATTAAATTCGAAATTTTTGGATTTTTTTCTATGACAATATCTGACCATGTTTGCTGCATGCTTATGACCCAGGTATTCAGACTAGCGTTGTTCCACTGTGTACAGAAATGAAGCAGCTTAGTCTTAGTTACACTGTATACTGATTGAAACACCGAAGCTTTAATTCATACTACAATCTTCTTTCGTTTATCGTGATCCAAATGGTTAGACTACGTTGGACCAGTTTTGTTCGTTTATTATATAAGGTCGGACCTAGTAATCTGATGCTGCTATCAGGCGAGCCTTGACAAAGCCTTGCAAGGCCTGCATAAACATTTGCAGGATTTATACCCATAAATGTTACATTAAACAACAGGCAAACCGGTCCTAGTAGTTCAACTGCAAAGACAATTTTGTTTCAGGGACCTGTTCAGACTAACAATTTGATTTCAGATGTAAGTTCCAATTCCAAGATTTTTATCCCGTAAAAATTGTGTTAACTTGCGAGAGAAAGTAAAAGATATTGATATTTAAAATATACCAAATCTCAAAAGATGTGGGTGGTAGGGATACAAAGAGTAAATATATAATGGATCCAGGGAGACGTTTTTTTTTGGGTTTTTTTTGTAGAACCGAGCTGGAACAGAAGATGATTGATCATGCAGTGTTAGAAAAAAGTTCAAGCAAAGGAAGACAAAATAGAGATTTTGTCAGCTGTGATAATTAGCAACTAATAATGATGGAGTTTTATCATCAAACACATTTTTAAAAAAATATTTCTTCTGAAAGTTTTTCAGTATGCTGTTGTAACGTTTGGTCGTCAGATCAAACTTTCTGAATTAAGGTAGAGATCAGTTTCAATCAGCTTTTGGCACATGTACCTCCAAAAAAGAAGAGTTCCAATTAATTCAGCATTTTTTTTAAAGTAGTCTTGCCCATCTACTGTAGCAAAAAGTTATATACATAAGAAATATTATACTTTTTTTTTTTTTAATATTTCTTTATTTATAAAAACATTAATGCCAATTTAGGGATTTAATCATAAGACCTCTTGATTATTAAAACAAGGTGTTCATTCACTATCTACTGGCCATGATATTTGTTATGCTTTTCTTTTCGGTAGTATTAATGAAATTAAGTTGTAAATGATTTACAATCTTTAATTGTTTCTGTATGAATTTAACAGCATTTAAGAGAAATATAACTTTTCATGGCCTGTATACATTTAAGAAAAGCTGTGAAATTGCATGCATCTTGTAAATAACATTTGCAATTTTTCATGTTGTTCTCATAATTTTTAAGCATTCCCTGATAACATTGATGAACTACAAAAGGCTAGCTCATGAACATATCAAATATGATATGCTCACATTAATGTTTAACATTTTCAGACTTTTTATTATAAATTATGAGTCAGTTGTCATATTCCACAATCTGTTATTGCAAATGGAACTACCTTCGGTTCTTGTTACCATCACTTCAAGTTTTATTTATCTTCTACATCAAATTGTCGTACCTTGATTTATAGTCGAGGATATACATAAAAGTCAGATTCCTTTAGTCTGGTACTTTGCCTGAACATGTTGATGTCATCAGGGCTAAAGGATTTATTTGTCTGTGGGGTCAAATCCTCATTACGTCAAAAAAACAGCCAAATATGCTAGGGGGGTCAGACTTAACGATTACGAAAGAGGAAATAACAATGATCCAAAGTGTTCTGATGATGACATCAGATATGTTTGGTTTATCTTTGCCTATATATAATATCAAATTGGAAGAATAAATCTTTTTAACTTTGCATGGGGGGGGGGGGGGGGGGGAAAAATTAA
>JAUMHH010201090.1:0-13380 GCA_032359455.1 Chlamys rubida | reverse complement strand
TTATATTGTTTTTACCTTCGTATCCATGCTGATTTCAGTTACTTTTTTCAATGTGCATAAGTTTTCATATCTCAACTGAAACTTTACACAAGTTTCCTTCTTCGTCTTCGATAAATATCACGATTGGGAAGGTCATTTTTACGCTTCATATACTCACATGACAATTCTTGATAAAATGGCCGACACCATCGTTCCTTATTGAGTAATACCTATGAATAAACGTTGAAATAAAACATCACGATAGGTAAAAATTCGAAATCAATCCTAGGTCTAGTAGAAATGTCTTCTGTGTAAAGCGCCCTCTGAACAGGTGATTGTCAAGGGGGATAACTGTAATGTATTATCTAAACAATAATGTAAACATTGGCCATTCGCGCTCTAAAAATAACGTATCGAATATATAATTTGCTACCACGCGTTGTTCAGTTAAATTTTTCATGAGTATTTAAAAAATATATAGGTTCCAAGCTATGTGTTTAGTTTTCAATATGAAATGAAATTCTGTCGAAAGTGTCTTATCATTTTTTGAAACTGGAACAAGTCTCGTTCTATTGAAATTTGGTATTTACGAAAGCTTGTCGTGTATCAACCGTTGAACAGCAGCAATATATGTTTTTAACATAACTTTACATTCAATTATAACTGTTTTTGTGAGTTAAAATAACGAAAGGAAATATTTTCCGGTGCACTATATTATCTTGGGGATATTTGTTTATAACTCATGACCTAATGACCCCAAATGTCAAACTTTGTGTTATGTATTCATGCGCAGTACTCTGGAGAAAGGAGACATAGGAATTTTGTTAAAAGTTTCCTAATATTTGGAGTAATGTAAAACAACAAAAATGGATACATTGTGAAGCAATGGCGTATAAGAGTAGAGAGGAAATAGCTGGGAAAAGATTTCTTTCTGTGCGGTGTTCTGGGAAGTTAAAACTTAACAAAATTGTCGATTGGGAATGGCGGAGTGGAGTTGTACGAGCAGTTACTGGCAAAGATACCAGTAACCCCGATGTCTCGGTAAGTGTACAAATATATTTTACGTTGAGTTTGTATTAATTGTATAGCTGTTAACCTTAATAAATAAACTGTGCATTTTTAGACAACTTTCAGTTATAATTTGTAAGTTCTACCCTCGAACATGTGTGCTGGTATACTAGGTCATGTGTTCGCTGGCATGGGTTTTTTTGTGTATGATTACTGACACGGCAGTGTATCGGGCACCTAGATATGGACCATGTTCTGAAATGTGCCCATGCAACCCGTTTTTGTTCAATCATAACCTGTTTACAACATCAGTTCACATTGTACAATAGTTGGTCATTTAGCTATTGGCGTTCTGATAAAACTTTAGTGTATTGAATTGGGACAAACCAAAAAGAAGGTGTGGCTTCAACTCGTCCTAAGTTCATTTGAGTTTTGGACAATCCCAGTGTGTGTTTTTCACCTCCTTATGGTTCCATACCGAGATTACATTCAACACAAAGGGTTGAATCCCGGGAGTGCTTGATTCATCAGACTAGCTTGTGAATTCTATGCTTTTTCTATTAAACAGGAAAAAAAAGAAAATTACATTGTGCTTCCCAAATCTGAATTCTGATCTTTAGCAACAGATGACTGGAATATGAATACTTATTGATTTACTTTTACTCCTCTTGATTTGTTTTCACTTCTTTTTCAGTACTGATCATGTGTCCATGCTCTTTTTTTATCTTTAAAAAAACATACCAGTTAATGACCGAAAATTTAGAAGACAATTTGAGCCTTTTTGTAGAAGTTTTGTTCATACTCGTAGTTGATAAATCCAAATTTGTCAACAACTTTTATTAGAAATTAAATTTGTAGGATATACTGCAGAGATGTCCTGATGATTGATGAAAATAATAAGAAAAAACAGTTGTATAGGGACTAACCAATTAAATCTATTTCAATTGATTAAAATGTTTCAATTAGTTAGATTTCTTGTTTTCAATTATGGAAACAACGTAACCTGACTTAAATTAAATTTGTGACCATTGATTTGTGTTCTATGATGAACTTAATATAAAAAAAATTGTGAAAGGTCATTATCTATGGTTGCAATTCCATAACTGTTATTTGCGAATTTAATGAAACTTCGTTTGATGAAATATTGATTATTAGATTATCATTTAAAACCAATATTTTGGGAAAAGATTATTTTGTCTTGCAAATTAAAATTTTGTAAAGTTGGCTTGCAAATTATCTACAATTAAAGGCGCTATGAAGTAAGACAAAACAAAATTCAGTTGAATGTAAGTTCTATGAATGAAAAAATATTGAAAATGATTGCTTAATTTAATTTCCCGATTAAAAAAAGATACATAATGTTTTTTTCAACAGAATATTTCAAACATTAAGTAAAGACATTCATGTTTAACTCCCAAACAATAATTATTAAATGATCCTTAAATAGTTTCAGATCAGTGATTACCAATCACTAATAAATTTCTACCTAGTAAGGTCTATTTATCAAATATGTTCAGTTAAAATTATCATACATTAAATTTCTAAATCTACACTTGTATTGTGGTCAATGTGAAGATTTTGTTGTAATAGAAGTTTTATTTGAAAAGCTTGGAATTGATAAATTTATGTAAGTTTCCAAATAATATAATAATAAATTTTGAAAAATTGCAAAATGGCTGATTATTTAATATCCATTAAAGAAAGCTTTGGAATGATGTCATCTGTTTTTTCTGTGTTATTTAGTATATTTTATATATATATATATATATGTATACTAGTTATTCCATTTGCTAAGATTATTATGATTTGAATTCAACGGTGCTATAAGTCTGGAAATCTCAAAGAGTGATAGAGATGCATTTTCAGAACAAAACAAGATGTGGGGCCTAATTGTGTTACATATGTTGAGTTGGTATGATGATCAGATTATATCTTGTTTCCAAAGCTTGGTGCTTGCCTTCAGATCGATGGTGATGCAAGAACTGCAGCTGAACTTTGTCCTAGTTGCGTAGCTGGGACTGGAAATCTGGGTTCATTGTTTTGTCTTCCAAGTTGTTGTGTATGCATATAATTTGCTCCGTATTATAAAAGAATTGTTCAAGATTTGAGTGTCAGTGTTTAACCAGTATGCAACTTACAATTTTGTACGAAATTGTATCCGTTTCAGAAATATTTTATATATATATATAATACAAGTCATGAATGCCTAAAATTTTCTAACATTTGGTTGTTATATGACATTGTAGTGAATGACAATGTTTCTTGGTATAATTCATTGATTTTTGGAATTCAGATATTTGAGTCCTGGACTCATGCTTTCTTTGTTGGACTTGATTAACTTCTGAATAAAAGGTACTGCCTGAGTGAAGACATGAAGTATTGTGTTATTTATATATTTTAAAAAGAATTAAATAAATAACTGCTGAAAGATAGAAAAAAATATTTCAGAATTGTTTTTCAGCAGAGATCTAGAAATGTTTGTGTATAGGAAGGGGAAAAAACCTTTTGAGATGCCCCCTGGTGTCTAGGAATCTTACCTGTTGCCTAGCTAATAATAGATGAGGTATTGGGGCAAGGCTTGAGACAAATTAACAATCGAAATCAACTTTTACTATAAAAAATAACAAAGTTTTTTTGTTATTTCAATTGGTCTTTCAAGCTTTTATGTTTTGTTCCATTAGATACAAAACACACACAAGTACATGCAAGTCACCTTATGAAGAAAATGCCTTCAAGCCTCTATGCAAGTATGGGCTTGGTTACTATCTGGCTCAGCCATCTGTCACAGAGATACCACAGTATGTCTACCCAGTTAGATTGGTCATTGTTGGGTGTTGGGTTTGTCCAGTATACCTGATCTTGGTCCATCTGAGTATTCATGTCCAGAAGGACCAGAAGCCAATATTCAGATTCAGTTAGTCAGAAGGTCAGTATTACCCACTCAGTACCCAGCCATTACCCAGCCATTACCCATTATACTACCCAATACCCAGCAGCTAGGTCAGAAGTCAATAATTAATCAAGTAATCAAGTAATCAAATGGGTCAGAAGCATATATATATATATATACAATACCCAGTATCCAGCAGCTAGATCCGAATCCAGTATACCCCAGTACCCAGCAGCTAGGTCAGAAGCCAATACCCACCCAGTACCCAGCAGCTAGGTCAGAATCCAGTACACACGGTACACCCATATGTCAGGAGCCAGTGGCAGTACATATACCCACCCAGTACCCAGCAGCTAGGTCAGAATCCAGTACACATCCACCTAATACCCAGCAGCTAGGTCAGAGGCCAATACCCACCCGGTACCCAGCAGCTAGGTCAAACCAATTCACACCCAGTAGCTAGGTCAGAGGCCAATACCTACCCGGTACCCAGCAGCTAGGTCAGAAACCAATTCACACCCAGTACCCAGTAGCTAGATCAGATGTCAATATTCTAGTACCCAGTACCTACATCAGAAGCAAGCACTAACCCAGTAGCTAGGTCAAAGGTCACAACTATACATACATGTATGATCTAAATTGTTTTTGTTGACTTTGATATTTACTTAAGTTTTCTTTGGTTAACATTTAGGTATTGTAGCTCCATTTCCATCAAAGAAGGAGCATGTGTTTAACACACATTTTCTACTCTAACAAAAATAACCAAGTTTATAAAATATATAGATGTTACGAGGTTCAGAAAAGGAATCTTTGTTTAGGCAGAGCTTGATATAGATATAGCCGAGTTATACATTTCAGAAAATCTTTCCCATCTTTACTTAGAGACCAATATTTTTAAATTGACTCCAAAATTAGAGGAGAAATCTCGTCTTCCTCTTAATAGTTTTGGAGAGATCTTCGTCGAAACATTAGTTTACTACAGTGATATGGAAGTGTGGTTTATTTAGTACAGTGATTTGGAAGAACAGGAATTTTCAGTGGCCTTAGTTTTCATTAGAACAGTTTGCTCAGACATATTCTTATCAGAAACTCAGCATTGTATTTTTACTTGTGCATGTAATTTCTTCAGTGCTGTAAAAGTTTGTTTTAAGGATTTGGTCTTCAGAGGTTTAAATCACGTTCAAATTTTCGTTTTGATCTAGTGAAACAGGATTTTGTTAAAGTAAACAAACTACTGGATCATCAATTTTAAAAGCAAACATTCATCTAGGTCATCAGAACTTTTTACATCAATCATTAAATCAGAAAAAGCTGTTGAAAGTATGAGGATTTTTAAAATTAAAGATAACAAGTAAGGATAGCCTAAATTGCTTTTCTGATACATATCTAAACATAATATAAATACTTTTTTACTTCCATAGTTTAGAAGAAAAAAGTATTTATATCAACTATGCAAACATTCATAGAATTCTGATAACACTCTTGGAAGATCTTGTATGAATTGAATTCATTCTAAATATTATGAAAATGATAAATTTCAACAAAAATAACATGTTATGTTAAATTTGTATGTTTGACCAACATTAGCAAAAAATGAGCATGCATGGTTTCTCATAATTTCTTCTTTTAAATCATGAATGGTTCAAAATTTTTAGTCTGTAGACAAATTTTCACAATAGCAGATCTGTATTATACACATTGACTGGTATAGCCTTTACATGTTGATGTATGTGGCCAGTTTCCAATCACAACTGTGATATCCTATGATCAGCGAGTTGTGTACTTGGTTAATGTGTATTTGAAACCAGTCCGAGACATGGTCTGTTTTGTATGGTAATATGATGGTTCACAGGCTGTAGGCTAATGGCCATGGTCCTGGTTATGACTGATGAGGTTATTAGCCTAACAGTCACAAACAGCTACTGAATTAATATAACAGGCTGTAAAAAGAGGTTACTCTTTCAGAACATACAAGATACTAAAAATATGTTTTCTGCAGGTCTGACTTAGTTATTGGTCTTGCTCAAACTTTTGATAAAGAAAGAAAAAATAGAATCCAATTTGTTCAAATATACACATTTATCACTGGCAAAAAAAAAGAAAAGCATTACTTTATTAACACTGGATTTCGACCTATTTCATCTACAAATATGGATTTGATCTAATCATCCATGCATTATGCATAGAGTGCATTCCAACTGAACAAAAAAATATGAATACAGATTTTATTGGCCCAGGTCATTCAAGGCCAGTGTAACACTTTTGAGGTGTAGCTTTAGAGACAGGTTTCATAGACAAGCTCAACAATAAAACATCCTTGTATAAAAGGAAAAATAGATCTGTAGAATATTTTTGCATATATTATCTATAGTCTAGAAATTTAAAATTCAATTTTGTGCAGTGATTTATGTAATTTGAATGACTGAACTGCAATGATATGGGGTACATTCTTTTGCACAGTGATTCTCTAATCATTCTGTTATCCCATTTCAACCAAAATAAAAACATACTAGTATATTTTAGAACCATGTATTCTTGGATGGGACTGAGCCAGCCAGTAAGAGTCTGTTACATCATAATGCTACGTAACTATGTCAAGGCCTCATATTAATTTTCAGTACAGACTATAGCTGTAACATTTTTCTTGATCTCATTGGATTTTTGACATGAAATATCCATGGTTACCCTACTCTACATGCTAATGAAGTAACAAAATTGATGGTGGTATTTTTTTGGTCTAATATCTCATGCCAGTAATTGTAATGGACCAGCCGTGGACATAGTATTGATTGTGGGAAGGTTGTAGAGTCGCTGGAATACTCCACAACATTGGTGTTTTTGCCATGCAAAATGCTTTCAGGTTTTGCATAAGATCCATGCATAGAGTCACACACATCTTGTCTTTTCAAATGAGTCAGCTCTGGAGAAAAGGAGCTTTCTACTCTGTGTCTCTGTAGGAAAAATCAATTTTTCCTCTTTCTTCAACACCTTAGGTGATGACAGAGTTGGCTGGGATGTCTTTACATAAGAAAGGAAAATTCACACATGTAGGAAGTGGAGCAGAGAGAGGTTTTGGGCTTATATGATCATAAATTCAATACCAGAGTATAATCAGATTTTGCCAACTTGTGAGAGACAGCTGGAGTTATAAGCTTCTGTCCCCAAACCACTCTGATCAGGATTTTCCTGGGTAAATTCTTGTGCATCTTGTTGCATGGCAGTCTTTCTGTGCATTTAATGTCAAACATATTTCAAGCTTTAAGTGCTCCGCGAGGGTCTATAATTATTTACCTCTGATAAAAATATGGAAAGGTAATGTTGAAAATGGGTGTTGATCAGGATGTCTGTAAGGTATTAGTCTTTTTAATAGGAAATCAAATTTGTAAAAGGCTTTACCAATCAGACCAATATTGCAGCTATGCATAATTTTAGGTACTCTACCTGTTTATATGGAAATTAATTGCCAAGCTATTCGAGATATATATAGAATATTTTGTGAAACTAGTTCATGCCACTTTCTACCTTTTATGAGTATTTCCTCTTGTGATGAAATTTGTCTGTCTCTTGGTCTTATTTGTTGTCCAAGTTGTAAAATTCTATTGCTTGTTCTCTAACTTGTGTGATATAAAAACAAAACTGGCAGATGATTTAAATTTTGAAATTTATCTTAAATCATTTCTTACACAAGACTACAGTGCAAGAAGTTCATCTCTGTTGATGACTCAAACTGCACATTTATTAAACAGAACAGTTAGATCTAGAACTAGTAATGTTTCAGTGCCATAATGTAAGCAAAGCAGTTTGGGGGGAAAGTTATGATAAACTGCAAACATATGTAAGTATTCAATGCTCCAGCATTTCTTAATTCTGTTTACATAATTGATTTGTATAATAAGAGATACCATTGTTTTGTTGGTTTACCTGGCTACAACTGTAAAGGTAAACACTCAGACACATGTCTGTACCTTCAGTATATACTTGTTTGTTGTAACTGCCAGATAGGCGCTCAGACATCTCTGACATGTAGGAACCCAGTTATACACAAGCTTTAAATCAAAACTGCCATCAAATGACTGCATCATAAACAATTTTATGCACAACATTTTTATATATAAATATATTGAAAAATTTGTTGTGATTATGAAGTCTAGATAATTTGCATGCATGATATCTAATACTCCGGCAGTTGAAAACTGAATTCAGGAAATTTATGTTAATTTTTATTTTCTCTTTTTTGTGTGTTTGATATTTCTCTCTTTTTTTATATATATTTTGTTTCTTTTTTCGGTTATTTTGGCATTTCATTATGGAAAAACAATCAGCAATATTTTGTTTTTCATTTAATTTGCTATTGAGGTTATCCATAGGGAGTATACTTATCTAGGTTGATCACAAGTACCTGGCCAGATGGCAGAACCAGTAATCAAGATTGTACAGAATCATACATTATAGATAAATGCATAACTTTCAAAGTTCGAACGCAATCAGCCATCTGCTCCAACTAATCAATGCTAATTTTCTTTAATGTATTTTAACTGGATTGCCATTGATTTCTTTTTTGAACCAGGATGTTTTGAACTTTTCTGCAATGATCCAATTAATAGAAATGATGCCACATTTGATATGTATACAACTGTAAGCCAAAAGTCATTTTGCAGAGACAAAATGTCTGTATATATATATATTTATAGTAAATATATATATTTTTTAAAACCTTGTTGTGCCAGAAGTATTTTCTTATCCAACATTTTTTTATCGTAATAGACCCCACTGTATTACCGTTGTTTTGTGGTGAACATATTGTCAAAATCAGTTATAAAATTCAAATTTACTATAAACATTATTATTTGTTTTATAATGTATCATGAACTAGAATAAAACAGAAGGATGATACAGAACTATTATGTTTTTATTATAAAATAAGGATTGAAATGCTCTAATAGCATGAATCATCGTTGTTTACAACTCAAAAACGTTTCTTTCATTTCAAGGCCACAGAAAGAGGTTAATTAAGGGTCAATGAAATACATTTGACATTTGATTCAATTTAGGACAAACAGTAAAAATGTGTATGTCTATACAGTATTAGTATGATTTATTACCATGAAGACTCAGACAAGTTCAATAATCACAATTATCCTATGGTAATTTATAGAGTTACTGCCCTTTAAATTGCTGAAGCAGTGTCCAGATATCGAGTAGTTTTCAACAGATTAATTTCAAACTTCATAGTTATTTAGTATTTACCATGACAAATTTGATAACCACCACTACCTGACCATAATTGATGGAGTTATGGCCCTTTCTGAATTGCCACAATATTGTCTGCTTGATACTCAGACAAGTTTGATTAGCACCTTGATCCAACTGTAATTTATTGAGTTATTGCCCATCATGGAATTAATTAAATAATGGAATTTGAATATATATACATTCATTCAGCTTAAGTTATCAAGTATTGTATGTTTGTTCCTTTCACTACATCACAGTATAGTTTTCAACTTTACACAGAAATAAAGTACAAATGTTGTTTCTTCTCCTTACATTTCCATATTTTCGTAGATTTAAAGACAATAATGCATCAGAAGGATTTTAAGTATGTCATTTTGGCATGGGAGTGGTATAATTGTTTTCCAAAATGTTTTAACAGAGATTTGGACGAGATTTAATGACTTTTACAGTGCCTGTTAAAAATTGCCTTTAAAACTTCACTGTCAGCGTCACTGACAATCCTGGGTATGTAGTGTCACATGCACCAGTTCATATATGTTGAGATACAGGCAATAGTGCTGTGGCAGAGTTTTATGATGATTTTACAGAAAATTATATAGAGCAATGTTTTTACATGTTTTACAGTGAGTCCATACATCATAAAGAATTTTATTATAAAACTGCTGAATTTGAACTTTAATTTGATATCTAATTAAATTCATTATTTGTCGTATTTTATACTTCAAAACTTTTGCATTTTATTTTAATTTATCCCGCCAAGTGACATTTTAGTAAGCCGGAACTATTTTATGTACCTTTCTAAACTTGCATCAATTTAGATGAGTTCTATTTACGAAGCTTTTTCTTTGAAGTTGACATGTATAATTTGTTTGAATCATTGTTGTCAGATCAACTAATACATTAACTATGTCCATCTTGTAACATATTCCTTTTAACTTAATTTTATTACGTAACAGGATTAACTGGTCATACCAGGTCATACTCTGCAATCAGTCTCGGACAAAAGACATCTTATTTGGCTTACCTGGTCGGGTACAGCCTGTGTCTGAAAGGCCGATTGCTATGAATGACAGATGTCACTCAAACTTATTACTCTATTTGTGTAAATGTACTTTACGACATGATAATGATTGGTAACATCAGTTAGGACCCAGTTCGGACTGTATGGGTGCGTTTTTGGATACTCCAGAAATCGCCCACTGACCTAGAGCAAGTCATTGTAATAAATTTATATTTGGACCACATTGAACATCTCCAGAATGTATACTTTCAAATTGTGTAACAACTTGTACCAAACCTGGTGTTATACATAACTTGAAGGAAATCGTAGACTTACATGATGTTTATTGGATATTTATTCATATAAGGTTGAAATATAATATTAAGGTTATATGGGTTCTCTTGGATTGATTAACTTACATAGAGAATATGGAGTGGGATGTTTATAAAGAAAATATGAAAGCACATTTAAATCCTTGGGTTAAAACCCATTAGTACAGAAGTGGGGAATTCAAATTGAATGTTTACTTTTAATTCTGCCTGAATTGGTGACCCTAGAAAGGCTGTCCCTTTCTGACAAGTGCTGGCAGCCTAAATGCCTACAGTTTACTGTGGCTCTATGCCTGAGCATGTGGCTCAGCCCTAGTTTTCTACTGTAAGGAATCAATATCACAAGTCTGCTGTAATCAGGTGTGTTTTCAAAGGGCTTTGCCATGCTAACATTCCTTTGTTTCACCAGGGGGTGGTCTCAAAGGGCAATATTGCCAACTTATAATCTACCATAGTCCCAACACTGGTTTACATCTTTGAGGAGAAAAGTTTAACGCATGTGGTCAAAGGAAACCTAATTGTGTACAGGAACCATAAAGATATATTATATATTGTGTTGCATTCATTAGTAAAGTGTCTTTTATGTAAATAAAAGTTATCATTAGCTTAACTTAAACTACAGACTGATGAGCTGGAACTTTAAAAAATGTACCCAAAGTTTAGATAGGAGGACTGGAATATTATCTCTATGCTGGAAATATTTTGATAACCTTTGGCCTTGCTTTATTACTCATGTCGGCAAGCAGACAGACTTTTTTTGAGGAACTAGTTTATGTAGATAAGAGAGAAAAAACAAGGGCTAGTGTCTGTAGTTCCTTTCATATATATATGTACACAGTATTTTGAAGGCAACCAATCTAGATACACAAGAAAAACAAATGTTAATTGTTATTCTTTGATGCTGTTGAATTAGGCCACAAATTTAACTAAGCAGCTTTGTTACGTAGCTTTGGATCATGTACATTTATCTAATCAATGATTTGAATTGAAATTTAAAATGTCATTTAAAAAAAAGGAATAATTTGAAAAAATAACTTATTCTTACCTGTTTGGTATTATGCGCATACACTTCTATTGTCAATGCTCGAACATACCTTTTACCTACCCTCATATTTTCACTTGGTGCTAACCATAAGGCTGTGCAGAAAATATTTTCATTCTCAATTTTCGTGATATTTGAGATTTTGATTTAAAATAGAAATTTTGGCATCAATTAAATTTTTAAAGACAGTTTGTTGATTGTAATAATGTTGTCTGTGGTTCTCTGTGTAAAAATGTAATCAGCTTGCATATCTGACCTTGTGTTATAAGGGCTGTACGAATGATGATGGCATGTTGTTTGAACGTTTCTGCACATTAAGATTTTCCCAGTTATTTGTTAGATATTCTATTCAAGGGACAAAAACCAATGCAAAATTTCAGTTAAAAAGAAAGTATATTTTCAACGAATTTAAGCCACCTCCAAACCCTTGAGTTAAAAAATGAAATAATTGTATTTACATACATGTGCTAAAACTAAAATGCTTTTTTGCGAATTGTTAATTATTTCAAAATAGATAAGTCCTCTTTTCAAATTGATGATGAAGTGCTTCAACATCATTGTCAAAAATGAAATTAATTTTTACAAAAACATTTTCATTCCAATTATAAACAGATATATAATGCGGAATGGCTATTACCGAAGTGATTGTAAGAATGACTTTGGGGTAAACAAAAAATTTTTCGGCTGTTAAACGTTGCGTTTTATATAAATTTATATGTATACATGTAAATAATTAATAAAATCTTGTTCCTATTGATTTTGCTTTTGAATGACAGGACTTTGACAACTTGTGATAAATTACAGTTATGCTAATGTAACTGGTGCCTCCCAGGCTGATTATTCCTCACAACAAATCATCAATCATAATTTGAGATTTGATAAACGCAATCCATCACAATTGTCGGCACACCAATATTTGCTGTCTGAGAAATAAACTAATAAATCGGTGGATTTTATTTATCTGTAATATTTTGAGTTGCATGCTTTTTTTTTTATTATTCTGGCATGTAGAAATAACTAACTGGGTATTTCAAAATGTTTGTGAAAAGTTGTTTATTTAAAAATTACATGAGGAGCAAATTATCAAGAATTTTTTATTTATGTGTCAAAATAATAATATTGTCATAGCATTGAATATTTTGTGCTGTTCCAGTTATATATATATATATGACATAAAAAGTAAGTATTGAATGGTCAGTTTGTTGTAAGACCTACCAAGTTGTAGTAGCCAAGTAACCCTTAACGATTTCAGCGCTTCACTTAATTATTAAGCTGCTACATTACTACTGCCTTCATTATTGTGGTAGATAATGAATTGCTAACCTGCTAATGAATTTCCATTGATTATTGATTTATTGATTTGCACACCATTGTAACAACTGTGTAAGGCCAGCCCTATAGTATACAGGTATTGTGTGTACTAGTTAATCTAGGCGAACATGCTTTCTGGACTGTCCGACAAACTTTGATTGAATTCCTGGTTTCATTGTCTGGACTCACGGGGCCTACTGATTCTTTAGCTCCTGTAGATACAGACAGGTTTTTATACTAATTAGAAGAAATGCCATGATTTTATATTGGTAAGGTGAAATTCTACACAGATAATTTATGTTTTGATATATTGATCTGGTTACCTGATCACCTCATTCTATTCTTTCCTTTTCAAATTGAAATTAAAAGTTTGTCAAATATTCACATACATATTTGTGCAAGGTTTGCTACAGTTTTTTATGATGTTTATATAAATATTAATAAATTATCTATGCATTCCTTACAATAGTAGCTAAGGCCATAATAAATTAATTGCTAGATTCTCATCCAATTTTTTTTCAAAATTGGGGCGGGGGGGCGAATTTTATTTTTTATTTTATATTTTTCCTAGAATTTGAAATGGTTGCAA
>JAUMHH010201089.1:0-28732 GCA_032359455.1 Chlamys rubida | reverse complement strand
CTGTAGACCACAATGGACTCATCCATATCAATGCATGGCAGAGTCTACTAAAGTTACATGGGGGTGAAAGGGTTAAGTGCTCTGGAAAAATGCAAGAAGTACTTGACAGACATTTTTTTTATATTTCGCATGTAATTTCCTCTTTGTTCTTAGTTTTGCATGTCAATTTTGAGATTGATGGAAAAACAAGATGGCCACCGGGCAGACATCTTGAATATGACTGTTGAAGTTGGTAATAGCTTTATCTAAGACAGGTTTTTTTTTTCAAATCAAAATTTAAGTCTTCCTGCTTGGAATCCCCTAGTTTTGCATGTATTTCGTTTTTAGCTTCAAGGAGTTCAGTTAGAATTCAGTACATTGTAAATAAATATTGACTGTCAGGTGGGAAGTCTCCTAGCTAATGAAATTACAGAAAAATAGCTATCAATGTGTATACTGTTGTATTACAGGAATGACAAACGAGAGCTGAATGACATCAAGTTTGATTTCACTTCTGGTCAAGGTCAGTATAATTTAAAGGGCTTGTACAGGCCTTGAAAAGGCCCTAAAACAAAAGGTTGGCCTTGACAAGCATGCTTCGAATGCTTGAAACAAGGGTTGGTCACAGGCACCACTGTAACAGGAGATGAAAAAATGCACGGCCAGACCCGGGTTCGAACCCGAAACCGACCAAACTCTAAATTGACGCTCTGCCCATTGAGCTACCTGGTGGCCGATGATCGACCTAGTTCCATTACACCTGTATATACATGTTATTGTACAAAATTTTACCAATTATTACCAGTACATCTCATCAGACTGAGACAAGGCACTGAAAACATTCAGTCAATGTTTTTTCATAGTGAACAGCTAGATTGGAATGAGATTTCAGACATGATTTTATAGAAGAATAATTCACTTTAATAACTTTGATCAGTTTGAAAATGATAACAAACATTAAACTTGAAATTGAGAATGTGACATTAAATGATATATATAGGGGCCTGTTCGTTTATGCGGAACAACCGGTTTGACCGTTTATAAATGTAACAATTTCGGGTATAAATCCTGGCGGACCTGCAAATGTTTATACAGGCCTCGCAAGGCTTTGTCAAGGCTTGCCTGAAAGCAGCATCAGATTACTAGGTCCGACCTTATTTAATAAACGAACAACTGGGGTCCGACCGGTTTAACCGTTTAAACGAAAACAGCCTTGTTGCGGGTGAAATACCTGGACCCTTAGCAGAGTATCAGGCATTGTTTGTATGGGTCAGTTTTCAATCAAATTAATGTGATTTTATGTTGAAATCAAATGTGAACAATATCAGGGATTGACAAATAATCTGTGTGTTTAATATGACGTCCTTACAGATACAGCAGATAGCGTGTCACATGAGATGGTAGAAGCTGGATTGGTCAACGGGAAGGACATGATAGTGGGTAGGTATAAAACTCTCTGTTGTAGGAAGTAACCAGAGGTTTGTGCAAGTGTTTGTTTTCTACTTTAAACAAGTAACAAACTTTCCATTTAAATATGTAATGTTGTATTATGCCTGTATGTTTTATTTATTAAGAAGACTTCAGACCCAAAGGGGAGTTAACTCTTCACCAAGTAGATATTCAGTAGCTCTGCTTTGTAATCCTTCTGAAACAGAAAAGAGACGGAACTTGTTTGTGTGACAATAACGAAAACATATGTACTAAACACTGTAACTCTGCATTTATGTTTCTAGTTGCTGCTAATCTTCAGAAAATACAAGACTACCCTGATGTAAAATCTGTGACGTTTGCTTTGGTAAGTATACGGCACCTACATATAGCACAAGAAATGTAAAAGGACTTTGGAAGTTATTGGTCGTTTCCCGCCTCATAAAGATAAAAAAAAATAACTTTAATTTATTTAACAATTTCTTTTATTAACATCATATTGGTAAATTGGAGCTATTTTTCCTGGTGCAGATTTCTTCATTGGGCATGCATACATGCCCTACCAGCATAGCAACAGATTTGCGTTGCTTACGCATAAATAGCCAAAATATGGTGTTTTTGGACAGTTAGCATGCAGAAATGAAAGCCTCTACATGTGACAACCAAACAGTCCTTTCTACGAATGAACACTGGTATGACTGAGTTTAAGCAAGCCAACTATTTATTTGGTTGCTGCTTGCTCAGGCTTTCAAAAATATACTGTTTATTTAATTTGCTTCAAATAGACCAATTTTCAATGTTGATAGAGTACAATAGATAGCCATGCATTTTATAATGAAAAATATGAATTTTTATGACTCTCTATGTTATGCCATATCTCTTTTACCAGTTGTCGAATGAATTTGAAATATCATATTTGCGTACTTCATTTATCCAAGATTACGAATATAAAAACCTAAATTCTAAACCCCCGATGAGGCCGGAAATGTTACCCTTGCCTTGTTTTAACATTTTGAGTTGATACGTTCATCAAGAGCATTTAGAGATTTGTATATATTGGTTATTATCCCTCGCTCAACGAGTTGACGAGGGATATAGAAATTGGGTCTGTGCATCTGTGCATCAGTGCTTCCGTCCATGTACCTGGTTAAGAAGAATTGCTCTTATCTATATCTTGCCTACTACAAGTGCTATGTTGATTATACTTGCATCCATTGTGTATCTAGGGTTGCTCTACAGAATGCATGTTGCGGATGCTGATTTTGACCTATATGTTACAATCCATTGACTTGGTTAAGAAGAATTGCTCTTATCGTCATGTAAGGTGAAGAAGAATTGCTCTAATCTATATCTTGCCTACTACAAGTGCTACCTATGTTGATTATACTTGCATCAATTGTGTATCTAGGGTTGCTCTACTGAATGCATATTGCGGATGCTGATTTCGACCTTTGTTTTTACGCTTCATGTTTTTAATGAAATACACTGCGAGCTGGGGACATCGATGACAGCGTCTTTTTGTTTAATCTTAAAATTGAACTGTTTCAGAATTCTGGTTGTGGTCCAAACGAGGTTCCCTGTGATAAAGCTCTAATAGGATTTGCACAGCTGTCGCTGAACGATGTCACCAACCCTCTGCCTCCCCACTAACACAGCGCCATCTAGGAAAGACAAACAAGGGCACACAATTCGGCCACAAGCAGGAACAGATTCATTTTATGTCTCTTAGACAAGGGTAGATAACTCTGTTCTGGCATTTTCTTGACAAGAGAACTGTGATAATATTGTTTGCCAAGATAATGGTAGATTCATCATTTTAACTTGGTGATTAACCCTTTCACCCCTATGTAACTTTAGTAGACTCTACCATGCATTGATATGGATGAGTCCATTATGGTCTACAGTGGTGAAAGGGTTAAAATAGAAATCAGGGTATTGAAAAAGTGGAAACTTTTGTATAATATCGGCTAGGGCTGCAGCTGGGGCCTCGCATAAAAATGGCCAATGCACTCCTAAATCTACATTTGAATGCTTCCGCGTTAAAATGTAGTCCGTCCTTTCAAGGAAGACAACGTGTAACACAGTGTAGATTATGTTTTATCTATAACATCAGATATCTTACAACATCAAAACAATACATATAAAGACAAAACAGAACATTTATTATGCAGATTGTCAATTTCAAGCCATTAATGCGCGAATGAATACATTGCAGTGTAAAAATTCTGTGAAATGTCACGTGAAGGTACAAGACAGATCGGACGAGATAGAAAAATCTAGCATGGGGTATAATGTAGGATATCTCTGTCTGAGGTGCAAGAAATTAATATCTCAATATTTGTCCACAGTTGCCCCTAAGATCAGTCCTGACTACGTTCCTCGTGACGTCATCGCCAAGGCTGGAGAGGAGTTCAAGATCGTAATACCATACATAGGAAACCCTACCCCTAAAACAACTTGGAGTCTGGTAAGTATTCTTAAAGGAATTGGTCAAAATTTAATCATTGCCTGATGTTGATCTTGTATCTAGGTATAGGTACATGGTATAGCATTGTGATCCTTTTTCTGATGCTTTATTGCAATTATGGGGAACTTCTGTAATTGTAATGACCCCTAATTACCACAACCCAGGTTCTTACTCCCTGTCACCATAGAGAGGGCCACGGACACCATTTGTAACAGGAAAGAGAATAGTGTGCTTCCACCGGGGATCGAACCCTTGATCTCCAGGTTCCTAGTCGGCGACATTAATCCTATGTATTAAAATCTGCCATAATATCAACAAAACCAAAATCGTGCATTTCAATACTGTTTATTTGTGCAAGGGCGAACAGAAAGTAAACTTGAAACTCACATTTTAACCTTGACATTTACTACTATAAAAGAGTTTCTCATCTCGTGTCCGTGCTGGATCTATATATGTTTATTGCAATATGGAAAAACAACAAAGGCAATGGTTCCACGTAGATTCTCACCCGACATGAATCCCTATTTAGAGCATACTCGTAGAGCTGTCGTGGACTTTGTGAAGTTTGTTGGATATTGACGGGATTCAAGTCATGTGAATAAATCGCATGGACAATGCATTTGCATTTTTCTTGCAATTCTAAACATATAATTCAGTAAAAACTAACATACAAAGTCCGGTTCTACAGCCTCGTGTCCTTTCAAAAGAAGACGGCGTTCTGTTTTGAAACGTGACACCATGCGCTTCCAACGTTCTGAACTTTTAGATAATATCTAATATCAGCAATTAAAGTATTTTGCATTTTTGTTACAAATGTGCCAACCAATTTACCTTTGGAACGTTTTCCATTTTCCATCTTCACTTCGCTGTTGTTTAACTTCAAAATTTGGACGTTTTCAAACTTTCCAACATGGCTGCCTTCTTTGAAGATTATACAGACGACTTCGTTTCAAGATGAAAAGTTTGTAATGAATGCGCATGCGTAACAAAATTGAAATTGAAATCTGCAAAAAGATTGGCTGTGAAACTTGGTCACGCCATTTTGATTGACAGACGAAATAGACATTTCAGGGCGGAGCCAAAGATTCAATGCAAATCAAGTGAAACTACTGAACATGTCCCAAACCCAAACTGCAAGTTTTCACTCAACTTGCTGCCTTAGTAACGGGATTCTCATACAGATTTTTGTTTGAATCAAGACATTCTTGATATATTTTCAATGGCCATTTGCGCAAATGAATTATTTTCCAATTGCATATTTCACATTGATAACTTCAAAATTTGTTTGATCTCAAATATCTACTTAGTTTTCGGGGTGGGGATGCAGAGGTGTGGGTTGTGAAACGCGGTTTGGGTTTTTTTTAGGTGCGGGGCAGCCTTCATGCCGACCGTTAATGATGTAACGCGGTAGGTAGTCTTTGATTCACGTGGAGGGAGTGCTAGTGCTCCGGATTATTGACATTGTTCCAGAATAATGAAATCCGGATAAGCAATGCTAAATAGCAAGTGCGGATCTCAGATTTAGTTATGTGGAGGAGAGGATGGAGGAGGGCGAAAAAGTTACTTCGTTGGTGATTTGGTTAGTGAAGAAGTTTCGAAATGTAAACAAATTAAAAGTTAGGCTTTTTGTTTTCTCTCTCAATTTCAACAAAATAACACCCAAACTTGGGGACTGAACATTGATGTCATGTGATACGTAAACTATGTCCATCATCGTAACCTTGACGGAGATTTTACAAACATCCAAGGACGTACACTTTTGTGAAAGAGAACTCCCCTAAGCTGAGGAGAGGCAGTCCACTATAACTACTTCTTGCGTTGTGCAGACCTCTCTGATAACTCCTGTTTCAGAATAGATCTACAATGAAATGCCGTTTGATACGCATGGAATTTGTTCATTCACTTAATTTTTAGATAGCATACCCATATTCATGAGCATATAAGATGGAAATCATAGAAGTGACTGATGAACAAAGTAACTATTCAAAATACAAGAGATACATAGCAAAATTGGAGGCACGCGCCTAGCCATTTGATTGGTGTCAGGTAAAAAAAATCCTGACCAATCACTAGGCTGATACTTGTCCTTTAAAGATTACAGAGGAGCGACGCCCGACTTCAAAGCCAACAAGTTTTACCGTTACGCTACCGCGAGATTCTTTTGATGTACATTAAAGGATAAAACTTGCCTTCTCGTCTCATCCACAAGGCGGTGCACACTGAGCCTTCGATTTTGCTATGACATATTCCAGGGGTGCAGAGAGCGAAAGTGGGCGTAACCCCTGGATATAGAGGATGCCATTCGTCGAACAAGGTCATTACGTTGAACAAACTGTATAGCCCTTCAGCATGCAACTTGAAAATTATCACCACCCTCGACCTTTTCTTTATTGAGATTAGGTCATTTAAATGTTTATACACATTTGACCAAATGTAACCCTTCATCCAAGCATGTTACTGGCCAAATATCAATATTTTTGGCCTTATGGTTATCAAGAAGTCGTTTAAACATAGTTGACCCCTGTGACCTTGAGTATAAGCCAACATCATTCATTTGAACCATCTTGCTTGCCCTTCATCCCAGCATGTCACAGGCAAAATGTCATCATCCTGGGCCTTTTGTCTATTCAGTAGAAGTCGTTTAAATGTTTTAAAAATATGTCGGGTTCATTCATTTGAACAAACTTGGTAGTCCTTCATCCCAGTATGATACTTGCCAAATACCATCACCCTGCATGGGCCTCTTGGTTATTCAGAAGAAGTTGTTTAGCTCACCTTCGGGCCAGGTGAGCTAAAAATGGATATATAGCCTACAAAACTATATATGACCTAGTAATCTCATTAAAAGAATCCCAGCGGCATATGGTTTATTTGTGTGATGCAAGACTGATATACTTATAAATCAAGGGTCCTAGGTTTACCTTGCCTCGAAGTGACCCTCAGAAATAGTATGAAAAGAGGTAGGTGTTCAAACTACAATATCTTTTCATTACTCTTACACATATTTTCATCGTTTTCGTTTACTGGTGGTATTGATAGGAAATTATGGATTTCTTTGATACTAAAACATAATCATAACGCTGTGAATGTGTCCTTTGACCTTGACCCTGAAAGGCTTATTAATGTCTTATGCCGAGTATCCATATGGAAACCAGAATCACAAGCTACAATACCGATGATGGTCCTATGTTGGAGAAGCAAAAACTAAAGATGGTGCTGACTTGGTGATCATGAATCAGAGATGGTGCTGTGGTGGTAGAGAAAGACAGAGATAGTGTTGAGTTAGCACTGCAGAACAAACAAGAAATATTAACGTCTGGTGGTGCAGAGTGAATTTTCCTTATCAACTTTTCGTGTTTAAGTCTGTTATATTGAAAAAGAACACTGATAACGAGAATTTACTTTTAATACATGTATTTTTCTTTCATACACACTTTTAATAATCAACGACATAAAAATTTGAAAAAATGATATTTACATAAAAAGTAAACAAATAAATGACAACAGCACAGATTCCGTAAAATCCTACCTTCAACAAGAATAGGTGTTTGACATACCAGTATGTAAGGGCCACAGGGTAACGAGTATTTGTTGGCTGAATTTTCCAATATAGTAAAACCTATAATAATCCCCAGATAGGTACCTATGAAATAAGTTACTGGTGGATACATAATGAGGAATTGCACTGATTTGTCAATGCATGATTAAGACGAAAAGAAGACAACTGATGGTGGAATGGTCCCATTGAGTAAGGGATGGTTGGCTTCTTTTAACCCTTTCACCCCTATGTAACTTTAGTAGACTCTACCATGCATTGATATGGATGAGTCCATTATGGTCTACAGTGGTGAAAGGGTTAAAAGAAAACAATGACATAAAATGACATCATGTGTGTGGTAAACAAGGTGGCAAAGCTTCAGTAGAAGCGTCAATAGTAGTCGTAGACTAATGGTATGACGTCGACAACGGAGAGTTAGGCGAGACCCAGGGCATTATATCCAGGGTTAAGTGTACCTTTATTCTGTACAGATACCATAAAGTTTTTGAAAAAAGGATCAGTAACCATTAGGCTAATCTTTTTATCCATCAATTCTTTTATTTTTTGAAGGGTGGGGGGCGCAGTGCTCTGACTAAAAAAATTTAAAATATCTTAAAATGTTATAACAATACTGAAATGTAAATTTACATAAAATATTTAATTCATATACATCTGTATCTTCGTATTTTGTCATGCTGTTGGACACCCCTCCCCCAATCTCAATTCAGCTGACAAAAATCCTTTCATAGGACATTACGATCTATTACTAGTGTGGTAAAAAACACCTGATTGTGATATAAACAGAGGATGATTGTGAAGTCCAGAATGAGGCTATGATGTGTATTGCACAAATTATGACATAAGATTCTTTACAATAGTTTATTTTTACTAAACATAAACATGGATAGGTTCCCAAATCGGCATGCACAAAAAATCTTGAAGGAATTACAGTAGAGCCTTGAAAATCCAGCCACCTTTCTTTTTTAAGCAGAAGTGGTGTTTTGTGAAACAACTGGATAAATGTGGACAATTTTTCATTAAAAAATAGTCGAAACTGTCCACTAAATCACTGGCTTTATAAAGAGACAACTTGGTTTGTGGTGGTTGCTGTTGCACATGGCTGACCACCATTTGTACAGAAATAACAACATATGCACACAGTACATTATATATGTATATGTCACAGAACTCCTCACCTCAAAATTTCAAATTTTCTGTCAAATAGTAGCATTTGCAGCATGTCTTTATTAGAGATAAAATCATTTGTATAATCCCTGAATATTCCTAACAATTGATTGGAGAGAATATAATATTTCATCATTTGGCATTGAAAATCATAAAGCAGACTGTGGCAAGAATCACTGTTATTTATTAATGTATACAGGTCTTGCTTATGTAGAAAAAAATCAAATTCATGTAGTGCTGAACTTCGAGCTGTGATGTTACTTAATAAATATTTGTACCCAGATCCACCTGATTGCAAAAACAAATATGTCACCAAATAATTCTGAAATCCATCCTGTGTTCAGTAGCCAGCACACTACCCCGTCACACTCTCTGTGATGTCTGTAGCTGCCTCAGATGTTATAATCATTTGTTCAGTGACAATACCTGAAATTGTACCATCCACAATACTCTGTATTGGAGATTCCGTGGTTTCAACCTGCTCCTCAACATTTGCTACCATCATGGCCTGTTCCACTATAGAATCAGACAAGTCTAATGTTGAACCAGGGACCATAGCAACAGCCTCTATTTCATTGTCAGCTGTCATAGTAATGAGCTGATTGTCCCCGTCAGCAAGTGATGACAGTGGCATCATAGCAATTGTCTCCCCTGTTTTGGAGTCGAGTATTTTCATGCCCTGGTCGCTATCGGTGACGACGATGTAGTCGTCAGTTACCTGCATACCCTCCAGCATGGTAGTGTCCACTTCACCTTCTGTGATTATTTCCACATTGTGCAGGTTTTCATCCCTTAAATCTGTCTGTAGTACAACATATTCCGTCTGACTCTCCACCTGCTAATAAAGAGTTTGTACATGTATTAGGTAAATCGTACTCAAGCCAATATACATATCATGCATTTACACACACAGGAAAAGGAGGGCAGGGATAATCCTGGAGGGGGCCATGGGGCTAGTGACCCCTCAAAACTGAAATTGACCCCTCCATGTTGCAATATTCTTTTAATTTTACATAGAATGGCCCTTCTTAATTTCGATATTGACTAAGCATTGCTGAAAATGGCCCACTGCTCTCAAATTTCAGGATTTTCCCTGGGAGAGCTGTAATTTTCAAAGGACACATTATAGATTTCTTTTCACTTGATTTCTATCAAGCACAAATTCAAGTATCATGCAAACAATTACTCTTATATTAAAGCGATATTTGGGATACAGTTACTTGGGTTTTGGACTCCTTATTATCCTGGGGCTCATTAATATTTTGAAAAGTATAATCTAGCCTCACCTGAAAAATCTTACAAAATCACTACATAAGACATAGATATTAAATAGAGCATGAATTAGCCATCTTTGTGAGTACAGGCAGAACAGTATACTAAATATAATTAATCTACATTGTAAGTACAACAAACCACCAGGGCCTCTTCCTTGACTCGATATCTAGAAAATTTGGACAATAGATACTAGCATATCAGTAGAGAACTACACCTGGTTCGAATAGCGTGTTGAGTTTGATGTAACAGGGATATGTTCACCGTACTAAAACACTGTTAATTCATTTCCACTAATCTTCAGTTGACTGTGTTAAACATTTTAACAGCTCTCAATGCTTTGACAAATGACAAGATTTCTTAAAATGTCTATGTTATAAAGTGTATCATGGTTACAGCCTATTCATATTTGTCTCTGAAATTTATCTTTGCTAAATACACAAAAAGTAACTCTTGATTTAGTTCGAATTCCACATTAGTCAACTTATATGATCAAATAAAATACTGCAAATAAAAAACATTATGATACATTTGTTGTATTGTGACTGCTCTGTTGGGATATAAATTGTATTGTGTTACATATAAAACAACACACAGCCTCACTAATCACCTGTTCTTGCTCGTTGTCTCCCTCGTCCTGTGTGGTGATGTACTGCTGTGTGTCTGCCACAGAGGAGAACTCGGCCAGCACGGTGGGGTAGGGCCCCTTAGGCCCCTCTGTGTCGTCAAGGTTGATCTGGCGTGAACATGGCACTGCAACAGATATACAAAATGTAGGAGGAATTCACATAGACCATCCGATAGAGACACATAACATGTTTAACAGTGAAATTTTAGTGTTAGTGAAGTAAAAATATAGTCATCTTTTTCCATTTTGATATTTTTTAGAGTGAAAAACCACAATAGTGAACCTTTGTTATGAAGTAATACTAAAAGGTTAATTAACAATCTTGAAACTCTGAAGTCAGCACAGTGAGAATGGGTACATTGTACTTTCCTATGTAAACGCAAAAACAAAACTGTAGTAAATGATAACTAAATATTCTGTTAATACTTTCATATATTTTAAATTTATAATATAGAAAACGTTTTGTTTGTTTTCTCAGTCCACACTGCTAAACTTGTAGAGTCTTACTGAATGCTATACCCCATCTCTGTGATGAATATCAATAATATTTCAAGTCCTGAAAAAATCCTCAACTTCTTCACATGTTCTCTTTACTTATGAAAAATATCGAAGTATCCCTTGATAGAATGTAACTGAAATTCATCAAGTACACACACTCACTTTACCACAAAACAAGTTTACAATTGATTTCCAAGGAAGCTCAACTTATTCAGCAAGATCGTCAAATACCTTATTGCTGTACTTGTTCATTAAGACATGTTATTCAAAGGAAAAGAGTCTGGACAAACATATTTTTAAATGGTTACCTTTAGCCCTGAGATGTCTGTTGAGTGTGCCATGCTCTGAGAATGACTTTCCACAGTGTTTACATACATATGGTTTTTCTCCGGTGTGCATACGAACATGACGGTTGAGAGAGCCCTTCTCTCTGAAGTGTCTGTGACAATATGGACACACATATGGCATGACATCTGTATGTGTCCTCATGTGTACTTTCATAGCATTCTGTTCAAACAAAAAATATTCTGAATATCATACATATTATAATTGTGCTCTTGAAATAAACAGTCTCAATTATTTGTTTGACAATATTTAAGCCACTGTGATACTTAAACTTAGCATGTAGAACTAAAGGTAATTTTTACAACAATTTTGCAGCTACATGAATGGTTACATGTTTTTTAATTTCTTTCGTAAAAGTACTCTCCTAAAATGGCTAGAAAATGTTATGAGGTTTGTTCATTAGCAACTGTGATTTTGCCAAAAATTGCAGAGTAAGTTAATAGTGATGGCAGAGTTATTAATAGGATAAATGTAATACTGTTTGGATAATTTTTTTCCAGTGAGCATGTTAATAAGTTCAGATGTATAATAATAATTACCCTGACGGTCATGGTTGGAGAGTAATTGATACCAATATCATTATATTTATACTTACTCCTGTCTTAAAGGACTTTTCACACATAGCACAAGGGAAGGGTCGGTCTGAGCTGTGGATTTTAAGGTGCTCTCGTACGTGGGAGATGCGTTTGAAGAGCTTGCCACATTCCCCACACTTGTACTGTCTCTCCTCGCTGTGCACACTCAGATGTTTACACAGAGTGTCCTTGGTCACAAAACACTTGTCACAGTGCGAACACTTGTGGGGGCGGTCACCTAAAACCCACACATAAATTGGAATATAATCATACGACTATAATAATTACCATGATTTGAAACATTTCATGATACACACTCTGAACACTTAATTTTTTTACCCTTTGAATATCAAAGTCTTGCAAAACTTCAAACTTTAAAAGCTGAGTGTGTTGACTCGGAAAACATGGGTTTGTTATATTATTACTCATCTGTCAAATGGGATATCAAGCGGAACATGTCATAAACAGAAAATATGTTTTTCAGCAGACAGACTTTGGAAGTGACCATATCTAAATGTTAGTGATATGGTTCTACAAATAAAATTATTTAATAGAGGCATTTGTAACTGACAAAGTACTTATACTGTGACCCTCTTTAATTGAATTACGCTTTAAACAAATTCTCGATCACTTCATTGACTACTACAGTGTTGATAAAGGCAACATCATTAATAAAGACTAACCTGTGTGCGACTTCATGTGGAGTCTGAGGTTGCTATTGGCTCTGAATGTCTTGTTACAGACTGGGCACCTGTACACCGTCCTGACAATGTCAGGGGTCGCATCACCAGCACCAAACAAGCTGTTATCTGTCGGCAGTTGTAACATCTGCTGGATAGCTGCCTTTGCATTTCTACATATAAATAGAAAATAAGAATATGTACATGGTTTCCTTTTAGTGTCAAAATCATGAATATTTTCTCATTGTGGTCAATACAATTTATGCCATAAATGTCACTTACTTGAAAATGAAATATTTATTTAAAGAAGAAAATAAAAAGTGATTCACAAATGATATCAAATACCTAAACCTGTCAAAAGACAATTTTCTCAGGATGATAGTGCTATTATTTCCTGCTTCAATCCAATAAGGAATCAACAAATTAATGCATATTCTACACATTTTCATTACACCTGTATAAATCTGTATTTGCCTTGCCAAACATGTGATTCTTACAGTGACTGTTTCTCTTTGTCCAGACTGTCTTCTGTCCAACTGGTGATGGGAATCACAGCTTCCGCTTGTTCTGTGCCCTGGCAACAATCAAAGTTTGACACATACTGTAAATCATAGGCAATTACAATTTTCACCAAAATATTGGGTAGGTTCCTATTCAACAATACTTAATAGCTTCTCCCTAATTATTTTGATAAAACATAAATGTTAACAATGTAGATCTTGGTCTTTCTGGATCTTTATTATAGGAAACTTGCTGATCATCTGTCTACCAGGATAAGTAATCCATGTTTTATTACAATTGGTAGTAATGTCTTTATAGAGTCAAATCATGTTCATTTTTAGGAACACAATTACAAGATAGTTTGGCTAATACATGTAGTGACATTTTTCATGCAATACTTGATTCTTGTATAATTTTTCAGAAAAATGAATTTGAAAAACATGCAAAAGAAGACCTATTCAATCAACGTTGTATATAGACACTTGAAATCCACTTTAGACAGTAATATTCCCTTTGATGTATGAAAATGAGGAATAACGGTAATGATTTTAACAATAAATGGTGCATTCAATGTTTAGCTGATTCAGCAGTTTTATTGTACAAACCAAACAAATTCTACTTAACATTGGTGATCAGAACATCCCTTCTTTAATACTTGCATCCACCTGTTTTAAAACTTAGTGAGAACATTGCAGTATCAGTGACCTACCTTGACCTGGCTTTGGTGCATAGACAACATGTGACTGGCCAGCTGTTCACGTTTCTCTGCTACATAGTGACACATTCCACAGCGGAAAGACATGTCTGCCAAATGTGTCCTCAGGTGTATTCGTAGGGCACTAACACTTGAGAAGTCCACCTTACAAACCTACATGCAAGAACAGTTATTAATTTCTTTGACCACATCTATTTACCTGAATCCTAACCTTCTTGCAAAATGGAAATAAAGGTATTTTGATTAACACTTGTTAGAACAATAATTAGGATCAGAGTTACTTACATTCAAATACAATTCTTCGTCCGCATTTGTCAAATTTTCTTTTCAAGTGCATTGTTATTTATGTCAGATTTGAGGCCAAACAAAAAATATTTAGTGTTTTCGGTAACCCTACCTACCCTAGTTTTTTGTGCCTACCCTAAACTTTTTTAGGCAATTTTCAAAGAAGGCTTGTTAAAGCCAAGATCACCCTCTTATATAAACCATATAAAATTATTTGTTAAAATACAATTCCCTTACCTACCTACCGACCCTAAATTTTCCCAACATGTTACAGGAAACACATATTTTTTTGTCTGGCCCAATCTACATTGAAAAATTTAGTAAACATAAAATTAGTTAAAAGTGACTTTTTCTCAATAATGCTTTAATATTTGTCATCCTTTTCATGACAGTAAGTAAGGACTTTTGACTATCAACGTTATTTATGAAAATTTGTTCCAGAAACTGACCACAAAATTAGTGGGCTATACATTATAATTATGCGAGGTAAAATAAAAAATATTGCATTTGTGCATTCACTGCATATCATGGTAGCCATGTAATAACACTTATTATTCAGTATATACCATCTTACCTTACATTGAGTTGATGTGACATTTTCCCGCGTCTCTAAAATGGACGTATCCTTGTCAGCAAGGCGAATCACTTCAAAGCAAGACGCATCCTGTTCATGTACCATAATTTCGCTTGTTTCCACATCCATATCAACAACCTCTGTCGGCAGTATCTCGCCCTCCTCCAGCTCACATGCTTCCCTCCCATCCACTGTAGTGATAACCTCCTCTGATGATGTCTGCGAGGACACAAACGACCACCGCTTCCCATACCGGGGCAGATCTTGATCACTCTTACTGGTACAAGGGATCCTTGGGAAAGTAAAAAAAAAGGTTTAATTTTTGTTCTTCAAACTTGAATTATACTTCTCTTGTGCATGATGTTCATGATTTCAATAACAAATATACAAAACATATATAAATGTAATTTTACTTCATTGGTCATTTTTAAAATCAATATATTGAAGGAACAGTTTTCCTGACAATTCAAGCAAAAAATTCCAGTTTTTCAGAAATAGCATAGCATCAAGAAATTGTTTGATGCAGCTAAATCTAAACCATCTGTGCCCTCTACAATGACAGATAATCCAGTAAATCATGATGTCAACACTGATATGCAGCTTACATTTATATACCTGGTAATATATCTACTGAGAAAGTCAAAGTTACAACTTGGCTATAATAGATTTTAGTGGTGAAGTACAAACATTTCACTTGGCAAAATGTTCCCATGGTACAGTGTGCTCCTGGACTACATTTACAATAATCATATAATTAACAGTTACATTGGCCTTGATTGCAGTTACCGGTACCTTAAAGTGTGCTTTGTCATACATTTCACTTGTTTGAATTGTCATCAAATTTGATTGAGAAATGAAGTCCCTTAAGTATGTATTAATTGTATTAGCAGACTGCAATCTATATCCTTTCCAAATTTGTGACACAGAAAAAAATACATTTAAAAGCCAACCTTGATTTCATATGTCGTGTCAAAGCCCCTGATTCTGTGAAAGATCTTCCACAAGCTGAACAAGAAAATGGTCGTTCTCCTGTGGAAAAAAAGAAAATGGTTCAATGTCAAATCAAAGAGATTAAATTGTATTGCTAAAATATTTCTTATCTTTAACAATTTTCATCAATCAATCAATGAGAAACTCCCTTCCCCAGTATATTTCCATTTTCAGTAAATTAAAGATTAAGGTACTGAAATGTTTTTTGTAATATTTTTTCAGATGAGTCCTGAACATCATTTACAAATTATTAATGGATTCCATTACTACTAAGAGTCTAAGATACAGTGGGATCTCAAAGTGTGGCTGAGTCCCATAGGAAAAGCACAAGACTATGACTTAAATATCTGTTTTCCAAAAATCACTTTATAACTAATTATGCATATCTGAATGTCTTTTTTTAAAGGAGCTTTCACACAGAATTTTTAGGGGTGATTTTACCATAGGCCTTTGATCATCGGAAAGTAATATTTTACTTACAGTCGTATACCATTGTATTTAAGACTATTTCGGTGTGATAAATGGTACACTTAAGCACTGATTATTTATAGCATTTCTTCCTACCTAACCGGGCCATTTCCAGCTGACCTTTCCAAAATGTTTAGCCATTACTAGTGCCCATGTAACAAACCATCACTAAAGGTGATTTACTAGACTTATGTATATATGGTGTTTTCCCTTGTTCCCTAATAGGCCGCTCCATGGTCCACACCCTTCAATTATGTAAAGTTGAAATCAATTGGCCTAGGGATGCTTCAAACCAATTTTGTAAAAAAGACCACAACCTTTCTGAAATCTGTGCAAGGTGAGCTAGATTTGTCCAAAAACAATACCTGTATGCCTCCTCATATGGCGTTTCAGGGAGCCCTTTGTTTTGAAGGCAAAAACACAGCCCTCTATACCACAGGGAAAATCCCTCTTGTTGCTGTGAGTCAGAAGATGGCTTTTCAAAATATTTATCTGAAATATTTGGAAAAGAATAATCAAGTTTAATATGGATCTTTTTTCATTCAAACAATCCGTTATATATAATATTTAACAGGAAACAATTAAATATTCTCTATATATCAGCATCAACATCAGGCTCTTTTAATTACAAACAAAATTTGCAAGGGAGATAATGATAATATCATGGCAAAATCAATGTACAACATTTTGTATAAACTGATATGTCAAACCCCTATTCAGCTCAAAGACTGGATTGACTAGGTTTAAACCTCACACAATTCCTTAAGTTATTGGTATATACCTCTTTGAATCTATTCTGACAGATGTGACATTCAAATCGCCGCTCAACATCTGTTGCTATTGTGCTGGATTTCACTTGTTTGTAGTCTGGATCCTCACAGTTATCTTCCCCTGGTTCGTCCCGTTTGACCACACGTCCTATATTAGCTTCCACTTCTTCCCCCTCCCCTTCTTCCTCCCCCACATTGGTCGTGTAGTCTCCAGTGGAGTCGTGCACATACTCTACGTGTCTCCTCAAAGTTGCCTCTCTAATCAAACACAAGAATGGTCATCAGTTAACATCAATTATGCTGATTATGTCACATCTCATAAAACCATGATACGACAATACTATTCACTGCATGTCGACATATATTTCATTGAAATTAATATGATAACATATCAAAGTATCTGGCCCTAAATTTATGCCAAGAAATGTTGGATATATATAGCATCAATACATATATATACTGAGCCTCTAAATTTGATACTTTGTTAGATAAAAAAGATCTCAGATATCAAGTTGGGCAGAGTCCTCTAACTTGAGGAAGCTACACAAGTATCAGTAAATCATGAACCTAGCAGTGGATGGTGGCTGGTGGGGAGGACTTCCTGTTCATACCTTCAAATTACTATGTATTAAGCTCCCTCCCTTATGGTGAGAAACAACAATTGTCCTCTATTATATGATACTGTACATACTTTTTTTTACTTTTTACGTTCCTATTGCTATCAAAAACAGAAATGTTTACTATACCTGTTAAATTTGATGTCACATTTAGGACAGTAGTATGCTGGCTTGTCTGTTATTACTAATTCCTGGTTAACCTCTTTCACAGAATCCTTCGTCTTTCTTTTCCGACCTACAAATATATACCACAGTGATAGAAAATGACTGGAGTTCAAATGCAAAATTCAAATACAATTGGCTGATATACTTCAAACATTTGATAACTATTTCAAAACATTTCGCAGCACTGACTCAATGCTTTCTATCGGCCTATGTATTTCTTGACAGGACTACTACCTTTTTATCAGAGTTGCTTGAAATTTTTTCCTAGTCCTGCAGGCTGCCTGTACAATTAAAAAGAAGAATCAAAAACCTTAAGTTACCTCTTTTCTTTTTTCTTGTACCAGTGTTTTCTTTCTCCGACCCTTCCGTTCCAGTCTGATTGTCTTCATTCTCCACAGAGATACCTGTTTGTTTCTGAACCAGTTTTGGGACAATCATTCGCCTATCGTGACCAGAGCGTGAGAATGTAACCTTGAAGTTGTCGTGTTTGACTTTGTGCTGAAGGTATTCCTCCAGACTTGTAAACATGACACGACATTTTTTACAGAAGTGGATATCTTCATCTCCCTCATTATCAGTATCAAAACCTGTGAAGATATATACATTGTATTAAAATGTTGTGTTATTAGTAGGAATGATTTCAGTAATTTTAATTATCAAATGCGGGTCCCATAGCAAAGGCTTTTGGAAATCAACACCGAAACAAAAATAGAAAATGCAATAAAGTTGTCACAGAAGAAGATAAATAGATCTATCTATCATATTAATATATTAGTTTGTGTCAAATAAAGTGCTAAACTATATTTAAATGGGTCTCAGTGCATGGATTTCCTCCATTGATTTTAAATTGTGGCTGTCATTAATACATATATATATAAATATGTATGCTAACATGTAGCTTTATTATCAGCCATCTGTTTGAATTATCTTATTATTTCATTTACTGCAGATACCATGCAGTGGGGTCTTGACCCTATTAACAGTGTTTGCAGTTCAATGCAATGAAAAGCATTTTGATGGCACATAGATATCCTATATCTAGTTGTCACTGTTGAAAGGATGATTAAATGAAAAGCTGGGACATTTCTCTGTATGTATGCCATGAATTTTGTTTGCAAGAGTTGAAAATTATCTGTAGGATGGAAAATAAATGATGTAATTCACAAAATATTTGACAAAATTTGTAAATTGTTGTAGAGCTATATAATCTGACTATAATGGTAGAATTTGTATCTCCTATGCTCTTACAAGCATCGCTATTACCCCGGAAAAAAACTCTTTTCTAGAAGGGCCCGGGATATAAAGACTGATCTATTATTAAAGTTTTACTTTCTACACAAACAATGTACGTATTAAACATGTCGCAAGGTTTCAAGATCAACTGGTCCCTTTGTCAAGCTTTGACTGCGCGAGTGATTTGTATTTTTTACCTGTACAAAGATGTGACGAAATTGTATATTTTTTATGTCACTCCACTCTGACGTTTTGCCTATCGATAGGGAGCGTATCAATAAGTAGAGCATCCTTCTAGAGTTTGTTAGGTCCCAGGTTTGAACCCTGGTCTGGCCATTGCATTTCTCTTTCTCCTGTTACAAAATTGGCGAGCTTGCCAACCCTTGTTTCAGGCATTGGGTGTACACTTGTTAAGGGGATACCAAAACCTGGGTTGTAAATAGTGTTGTCTTCGAGGGCGAAGCCTTAGAAAAAGGAGGGAGGAATATAGCAGACAGGACTGGGTCAATCTGACTCAGAGTTAGGACAGTCCTATAGGTTCGAACCCCGGTCTGACCGTTGCATTTCTCTTTCTCCTGTTACAAGTACAGGGAAAATTTTCAGCAATTTTTAGTCAATATCAAATTAAAAGGGGCCGTTCTATGTTAAATTAAAAGGATTTTGGAACATGGATGGGTCAATTTCAGTTTGGATGGTTCAATGGGCCCCTCCAGGATTATCACTGCAATGTATATTGTCAAGAAGCTTAAATATCGATATCAGATATATTGGCAATGTCTCTCTATGTTGCTACACCAAGAATATCACTGTATATTATGAAATACCAACACCCAATATCTATTCAATTACATACAACACTAGTCAACAGGCACTGTTGTTGTTACAACTATGAAAATAAGCTTTTCATGGCTGATCTGCAATGTTCACCATAACGAGTAACATAAATGTCATATTTTCACATCCAATATACGTTTTGCATGCAATGTATGCAGCAAACAAAAACAATACATAGTAAACTTAACGATTTTCATTTATGAAGACTTTTCGTCTGCTTACCGTCCAATGTAGACGTATTTACGACAAATGTAGTGTCGTTAGATTTTTCAGACATGGCGGATTGCGACTATCGACAAAAGGCCCCACTTTCCATTGACTTCCGGTATATTACAGGGGCCGTCTCAAAATAGTGTTTAATAAAATTCACTAATTAAAAGGATATTCCCAAGCATAACGATTGAAATATAATCAGAACAATACTATTATTATTTATATACTGTTTTACTTTTCTTTTAAGAAATAAGAATACCAGAATAAAATAATACGTTGATGATCGCAGTATGACCATGTGTACCACGTCACCTATTTTCGTGCAGTCTACAAAAACGTGACGTTCTACACAAACACTCCTCAGAAATGACTTCGACACAGGAATTAAAAGACGGTAAATAGCAGATATCTTGGCAATGACAATTCTCATATGGATGAGGTTAACAGTAGAACCTATCAATTCGATTATATTTTGTTCCCCAATGTAACAGGTGCAGAGCTTCGATGAAAGGTTTTTGTTTACTGAAAATATGAATGGTGGGCATGTTCCCACTTGTCTGTGTCTTTTGTAAGTCGTTGTTGCATCTTTACTTTGGGACAGTGATTGGTGCAGTTACTTTTCATGGAAATTATATGATTGATTGGACACGTTACTAAATCTTAATCAAACCTGTAGTTCTATGTGAATCTGGTTTTTTTCCATTAAAACTAAAATCTAATAAAGATCAAAACAGCTTTATATTATAAGTGGATATGTAACAGGAGAAAAAGAAGGTGTTCAGTCATTTTACAGATATAGCTATAGGTTTTTACAGCTATATAAGCATAATTAGTAGATTGTACTGGACCTGATCAGAGGGTAACTGATGAGGCCAGCATGGTATATTATATATACTGAGTACAAAGTAGAAACGAATATAAGAATAAAATCCCAAGTCAATCGTAATCAAGGTTTTGATGAAAAGTTTCTGCTTTATGTAGAAAACAAGATTTTTCATTATTTATTTATTTTAACATGCCTTAGGCTTGTTTTAATTATATTTTCAGTTATCAAAGAGACCTTGGAAAGCCATGGAACTCTGGGACAGATTAAGGCCAGGATAAGAGCTGAAGTTTTCAATTCCTTGGATGACCATGGAGAGGCTAAACCTCCATTGAGCAGTGAAAACATGATAATCAATGAACTTATTAGAGAATATCTGGAGTTTAATAAATACAAATACTCATCATCAGTGTTAACAGCAGGTATGCATGTTATTAAATATATACATGTTTTTATACCCAGAAGAAAACTTTTAAAATCACCCTCAACACAGTTCCATTCGAACATATTCCATGATGCACTGTAACACATCTTGGCGGATATGATAGAATTGAACATCTGTGTTGCAAATTAAAAATACCATCAGATGCAGAAATGTTAATAGGGTTGCTTTCATTCCCTATACTATTAAATGTTAAAAAAAAACAAAGACAACATCATTTTATCATTCTCTGTTGTCTCATTTGATTAAAAAACACTTTCTTAGAAAACTGTTTTACCGAAAATTGGAACAAAGTTGTGCTTTCTATGGTTTACAGATTTGTCAGATGGCAAATGTCAATTGCAAATAATTTTGGAATTTCTGTCATAAGTTAGTTGATTTAAACATATTTTATTGTCGAAACAGACAAATGGATGAGAGACAAGTTCTAACAACTTACAAGCTCTTCTCAATAAGTTAGTTTTCACATCAGGTCATGATTTGTCACCGATTACTCAAACACTTTGACAGCAAGACCTGAACATTTTGGATTGGAAACAATCACATGTAATTTTAATGATTCTTGCTGTATTGGATTATGACAAAAACATTTTATTGATAGGTTTGTCTACAGACTGCTCATAGAAAATGTAGCATCTTATTCATCGCAAAAAAAATGTAAAGGGCACAGAAGAAATTAGAAGTAATTTTATTGTTTAATTCTTTTCATACCTGGCTGTTCCGGGCAGGAATGATTAAATCACACTTTCATTGACACAATGTGGCACTTTGAACTAAGGGAGATAACTGCTGCAAACCTTATTCATTACACATTTACTACACTACATGTACTGGGTTCTTGTTATTGTTGCATGTAATAATCCTTTTTATTTGAAAAATTGAAATCTCAATATAGGACTTGTATCAAAACCAAGCAAATCGTTTTTTCAGAATCGGGTCAGCCCAAAGAGCCATTAAACAGAGAGTTTTTAGCGAGAGAATTAAACATCCGAGAAGATCATACATCTAGTTCAATGTAAGTACTGTACATGTATATACATTTGTATGTACTAGTTCTGTAGAATTTAGACATTGGACTGAGTCCTTATGTATTTTCTGCAATCAATCTGTTCATTTCTTTACAAAATTTAACATCCAGCTTTGAGTTTGAGTTTATCTATTATAAAATTCACTTCAACTCTGAAATATATAAAAAATAGTTAATATACTAGTCTTAAACTGATATTAGACTAAAAGATCAGTACAATTCTGCTTTAATCTACTTTGAAAATTGAAACCAAGTATGTTATCTAGATATTCATGATGCCACATCCTATCTAATTCATCAGAAACTTGACACAAGCTTTTCCTCATTATCATTCCAGTCCAATGATGTACAGTGTCGTGTCACATTACATAAAGGACAACAGATCTGTGTTAGCCAAGTCTACCCTGAGAGACCGGTCGTCTGCACCTCAGATAGGGTCAGCCTTCAGAGAGCAAGGTAAGAAAACTGTCAACTCTCTTCATAAAACTGCATCTTCGCATCTTCAGATCTACTTTATTAACCATTTAAGCTTAAATCTCTCCTGGTCTTGGTAAATAAAAACACCACAAAGTTAGATACTATAGAATAAATGAGCCAAATATCCTTAACCATCGACCCCTGTAGGTTTTTGGAAAGACATACTGCTTGATTGTAAGAGGCAATTAATATGGCTAGATCCTCTTCATTGTCCTTCAATGCTTTCATATATTAGGGACATCAAAGGGATCAAAATTGATCTGATGTACCCATTGCAATACTTGGGACTTCCCCTTTCCATTTCTCATCTAGTCTTGTCCTAGGCACATCTGTTTAGCCTGTTAAAAACGATGTGAGGGGCTAGGATGCATTTGTGTACAGCTTGTTTCAAATCAGTGTGGAGGCTCTGTAAGTTGTTCCCTAGTGGCCTTATCACCTGTGGACATCATTCTCATTTGACCTTAGCTGTTATACAGGCATCAAACCCTAAACAACCTACAATAAACAGCGATAACTTATCATGAATGTCCTTTTCTTGTTTCAGATGAGGATGCTGAGCAAGGAATTGTGGTAAGAGGCGGTACACGTTGACTCCAGTAAAGGATGTACTGCCTAGATTACCACAATCATCTCTTAATCATCATTGTAATGGATGGGGAGTGATAGTGTAGTATGGTGTATATAGACAGATAAATTAAAAATTAATATCTCAGCAATTTACGTTCAGGTGAATGGAATGTGCCAACATAATGTTTTCAGAGAATTACCTAAGTTAAGTTCTGTACTGAATCTCCTGCAAAACCAAATCACCATATCCGTCCTTTTTATGCCTTTAATTGAAATATTTCATGTATATAAATAAAAATGGTAATAAAACCTGACAATTGTTGGTCAAAACTCTACCAAAACATTTTGACCCAAACTGATCTTCGAAAAGTTTAATATACCACTAGGTCTGTTGCAATTTCTTAGTTTCACAACTGTGACTCAACTATAATGAGCTATAAGTTATGATGAAATTATCCACGGACACTAAAAAAATTACTTCTCAATTCTCATATGCAAATGTATTTCCTTTCTTAAGTTTTAGTGTTACAGAAGTATTCATTGCAACAAGCATCAGGAAAATGAAAATGTAAAGTTTCATTGAGAACTCACATTCCAAGCCAATTGTTGTTGCATCAAGATGTTAGTATAAATTGTGTGTGTACTGTTACTGTTATTTATGAAGCTTGCAATGTACATGTATGAAATTTACAAGAAAATAAATTATTTATGTATTATTAAAGCAACTGTTTTTGGAAAAGTTTTTATCAAGGAATTAGCAAACCAATGCATTGTAATCAGTAAAGAGGTTAATTTGGAGAAACTGATGTTTAAGAAATCTTGACAATAACCTGCGAACTTTTAATGACTGAGAAATCTGTGCTCCATAAAAAGAATAAGTCACCTCGAAAATTTGCCATTTGACCTGCAGCCTTGAATACATAGCTGACTCAGCCTGTAGCTTCCATCCAGAGGATATTATTTTTCTAAAATTTCAAAACCAGTGACCATGTTATTTTGACATTTGACCAGTAGTCTATCTGATGTTTCGTTCTTTGTGTATCTGTTATATACCTTCTACTTAAAGGTATTTCAATATTGAGCTTCAACCTCTACAGCCTCCATTGTACTTTGCATTGTCTTCCTAAACAATTGTAGTTAGTTTGGTGATGCTTCATTTGACAGATTTTGATGTTTAAATCATACGAGCCTAGAACCTTGACATTTTGACCAACAGCGTTCAGACTGATCACTCAATCCAACAATTCAACCAAGTGACTTTGGTATACCCTGAACTTCATAGCCTACACATTTAATACACAAGGCTTGGTGACCAATTTAGTTTGCAGTGTCCTTAAAACGTGATGTTTTGATTATTAGCCAGACCATCTACCTTCACAGTCTGATAATCAACCTGCAGAGACGATTTCCAACTGCTCAATCCTGAATTTCAACCAGCATAGCCTGACCGTCAGCCTCCACAGCTTAACCTTAAACTTCCATAGCATGACAATAAACTTCAACATCCTGATCATTAACTTCCAAAGTCGTCTGACCTTCGACCTCCTCAGCCTGACCTTTAATTATTGTAGCCTGACTTTCAACCCCCACAGCCTTACCTTCAAGCTTCACAGCCTGACAACCCCCATAAATACCCTCAATAGCTTGACTTGCATCCCCGTAGCATGACCTTCAATCCTAACATCCTGGCCTTTATCCCCAAAAACTTACCTTTGGTCCCTCTTGACTGACATTTACCACCCCCCCCTAGTCTAACTTCAACCTCCAATAAACTAACCCCCCTCCCAAAGCCTGACCTTCATCCCGACAGTCTGATCTACAACTCCTCACATCCTGAACTTTACCCCCCACAGCCAGACCTAAACCTCTACAGCCTAATTTTCAAGCCACACATTTCATCTCATGAGGCTTCATAACTTGGTGTAACTTGTGCCTAATCCCATTGCAAACTGCAATACATATGTTTAAATAAAAAATCTTATAATCTTCAACATTTGCAATCTGACGTTCCATCCCCACAGTCTGATATCTGACTCGCACAGCGTGTCCCAGCGACTGAAAGCCTAAAACCAGATCAATATTAATAGTATTTTCGTGTCCCTGTGTGCAGTCTGACCACAACCCCATAGCTCGTTATCTTCATTTTGAATACCACGTGGATGCATTACCGATAATATTAATATTAAATATGCATGAGCAGACGACAGGTGTTCTCATCGATAGGTTAATCTCCCTTAGTATATCTCGAACTTGAGCAAATCTGTAATATATTATGTGTTTTACAACAGGAACCGTTGTATTGGTAGTACTACGGGAGATAATGTAGAGTGGATGAAGCGGTCATAAACCTACGCCCGGACCAGTACTTGCCAAAACTCTCTTGCATTGTATGGAATGTCCGGGCCAACATGCCAATTGCTAAATGTCATTTGCCTATCGCAAAATACCAAACGTCTAATGTAAATTGCCAGATGTCGATTGCTGGTAGCCGTTTGTTTGTTGTTCATTTATCTGCTTTTTGGTCTTCTTAATTCTGTCTCTTATCGTTTATTTTCGATTTCTTTCTTATGAATTTCTCTGACATTTCCAAATGTCTTTCCTATTCTCCCCATTCATTCTTACATTACCATACAAAGTCAGTATAATAGGTTTTCCTGAAGAGGTGACCAAGGAAACCTGTGTGTGCGTATGTCTTCTCATTCTGCCAGCTATCTTATTATTAGGCTTGCCGTATGTAATTTCATATTGTGTTGAAGTCAGCATTATGTACAAGTAATATTTGCATGAATGATGTTGGCAGATTACAATACAGATGTCGGCTCGGGTATTCCAAAGATGAGTCGAACATGTGATGTTTATCATGCTATCTAAGTCCGTGATCATAGGCCGTTATATTTCAGTGTGTTGGCACTATAGTGACTCTTGAGTGACCTATCCAGCATTACAAAACCGGCGTCACGTGACCTAAGTTATTGCTAAAACATAAAGTTAAAACTATGTTGTTATAGTGTTGATGAATACTCCATGATGTAAGCCAGCGACAAAGTCCCTGGGATGGGGCGAGCCCCAGAGCCGTGCCTTGTAGCATGGATGTAGTGGTCTTTTCATGCCAACTGTGTGTATGGTTATGTGGTGGGGATTGCGATCGCTTTCGAGAAGCATAGCTGCATTCCAAAAAAAAAATTAATGGGGCCCCACTTATACAAATCACCATTACCTACAATCTGTGCAGTCATTTAGGAGAAATAGGATTTTGAACAAAATATCCTAAATTCCCATTTATGGTTCCACTCCTCTGGTCCAAGAGGTCGCATCAACTTCATTAATATAAGAAATGGTCGCCTTACCACAGTGATGCTTCAGAATATAGTGACAATCCGTGTAGTTGATCAAGAGGAGTAGAATACACTTTCGTAATTTACCAATATTTGGGGCCCATTAATGCCCCGTCCCTCTTGCCCAAAGGATTGCACCATTTTCACTTATACAACATATGATTTGAATTCCCACATTGATGTTTTAGACCATATATGGTTATGATATGTGCTGTAGTTCAGGAGGAGCACCCTTTTGGCATACTCGAAACCCAATGGTTCCGCTCTCGACACATACATGGTATATCCACGGGTGCAGAGGAGATATGGGTATCGAGAGTAAACACCCTTGGACTTAGAAGATGACTTTTGGAGATTAAATTTTAACTACGCCCCTCCTTGACTACATATTCCCTTCCCAATTGAATCATTTGCCATGCTACATCCTCGATTTCCAGGGGTTATATACGCTCACGTTCGCTCTCTACACCCCTGGAATATGTCATAGCAAAAGTGAAGGTTTGGTGTGCTGAGACAGGTGCGCTATACACGAAAATCCTTGCACAGTTTTGAAGATAGCGATCTGATAATATATGCAGTTTTCAATCCACAGGGACATGTCACATAGAACTGTGCGTCACAGTATTATATTACCCCTTTGTAGATACTGTGACGCCCATTTATATGTGACATATCCCTGTGCTTCAATCATTGGTCTTAGTTCGAGTACGCTAATAAATTGTGATATTCTTTGCCGTTTTTTAAGCGTTATTTTACCGTTACACAGGTTTCCAGTGTTTTACATCTTCATTGACCTATTCTCCAGTGCGTTCTTAATGAGTTAATACTCAAAGTGTTTATCCTATAAACATGTCATAGTACAATTAAAACCGCTTACTTCTTTATAATCAGTAGTATTAATTAACGTCGTACAGCGTTATAGCATGGCCCTGACAATGGAGAACATTGATCCTTCTCACATGAGGGGGGAATAACCTTCAAATCATGAAGATGTTGACATTTACACAAGTTGTTTACGGTCACTGAACGAATGCCGGACATTAACCTGGCTAAGTACATTATGTTACCGCCCTTGACCAGTATGTCCCAAACACTAATCAATGCTAGTGCCCCCACGGTACCTGGCATCGCACATATCATGAGAGGCACATATAATGTGACCGCTCAGCTATAGTCACTCTTGCAATACGTCTGGGAGGGCCGACACTGTGAGCGTATGAAAGTCCCTCCCCGGATGGGAGTATATCGAAAGAAATATTTAGTTGTGTCTCAGCGATTGATTAATTAGACAAATTGTATACTTTTCCAATCGGGGGGTTTGGATCGTTTAGGGATCCCGCCTAGATCCGACACTGATCTCATAACACAGACTTCATGAATAGTTCAATTGTTATATTTTCGTCAGAAATTATTTTATTCTTACTAACGACAAAAGTGCATATGTCATATGATTCCAAAGATCCAAATGTACTAAAACGTTTCATTCTTACTAAGATGAGAATCGTGTACCAAGTGTCCAAACTGTCTGATATAACTTGACACCATGTACGTGAGTTTATGTTTTGTTTCGTTTTGTTTCGTTTTTATTTTGATATCGAAGTATAAATATCAACATTCCAATATAAGCACTTTTTATTAAATCCTAGTTTGCAAGTGGGTGAAAGATTTTTAGGTCACTTGAGACAAAGTCTCAAGTGACCTATTGCGATCGCCTTTTGTCTGGCGTCGTCCGTCGTGCGTCCGTAAACAATTTACATTTTCGACTTCTTTTCCAAACCCCTGAACCAATTTCAATGAAATTTAGCAGAAACCTTCCATGGCCAAAGATCAACCAAATTTGTGAATTATATGGTCCCCAGCCCCCAGGGGCCTGAGGGGCGGGGCCAAAAAGGGTCGAATTGACTGAAATTTCAAATATCTTCTTCTCAAGACCCCGATATGGTAGAATCAAATACTCTTCATAGATGGAAGGGTCTTAAGGTCCTTTACCAAAACAGTGAATTTCAAGACCCTGGGGTCTCACGTTTCCCCTGGGGAGGGGGTAAACTTTACTATAGTTTATATAGGGAAATCACATTTTGGACCAACATTTGTTTAATTT
>JAUMHH010201088.1:37050-50525 GCA_032359455.1 Chlamys rubida | reverse complement strand
ATCATGATATGTTCATCATTGTCGTTATGTAGGTAAATGTTATCGAATTACGTAGAATTTTATCATGATATGTTCATTATTGTTGTAGTGTATGTAGAATCAAGAAATGAGATGTTCAGTATTATCAAAGAGAAGTTAAATGTCATCGAATTATGTATAATTAGATCATGAGATGTTCATTATTGTCGTAATGTAGGTAAATATGGTGGCTTGATTTCCAAGTTATAAAATATACAAATATATACTCAACTGAAGGTACAGTGTAGGAGATAAACCTGAATGGTGTGTGTTTGTTTGATTGTTTAAAACAACAAATTATTATATGTTGAGGCAGGAAGACTATAACAAAACAAAACATTGAAAATAATACAAAGTTATCCTTTTTCACTATTCTGCATTTTCTTATACATATCGGCTAGACTATAGTTTAATAAAAATCAATGTGTCTAACACTCTCTAATTTAGAAGTCTGTCTTCAAAACAAATAACTCTACATAGTACAAAGAGGAAGAAAGTCCGGGTAGGACAATCCTATGAGGAGTTTACTTGCGACTCAATATACGCCGTGGTTCACAGTGGATTTATACAACGAATACGGAAAACTACAGGTGGAATACTCTCACCTTGTTACACTCTGACATAAAAACGACGGCTTTACAGTCTGAGTTAAGTAAGGTTTATCTTGCATTCACGATGAGGGTTTTGGAGAATTGTATCGTATTGCATGCTAGTAAGAGGCAACTTATACGGGACGCCAGCAGAATCGAGATTTCCCTCTGTACTCTCTTGTTGGAGACTCGGAAGCGACTTAACTTGATACGCTGCACCGACTGCATTCACATGGTCCCTCTATGTTTTCTTTGTTCTTTCTTCGTTGTCAGAATGAAATGACCGTCATGCTACATTGTCAGGTCGATGAAATGTCAGCGACATATACTGAAAAGCGACCGTGAAATGACCCTATCATCTGAGGACAGTTGTCATATGTCAGTTAGATAAAAGTGTTATCGTAACTGTAGATTGATGCCATATAGACGAGTTTGACGTCACATAACCAAGGCAAAATATGATAATGATGCCCAATGTCATATTATAATAGTTCTTTTAGCGGGTCTGCTTATTTTAACAAATAAAGTAAATAACCGGTTTCCGGTCCTCTAATGACTTTGTGCTTTCCACGAGAATATCCACCACGAGAATATCCACCACGAGAATATTCTCTTTTCTCACTGATTGTGATCAGGACATTGACACAGATAGTGAAATAAAGGCGATAAGAAGTGTCTCCTCCGAGCTTAATGGACCTGCTCAGTGTGATTCACAGTAACTACCAATGTACTCTTAAACCAATGCTACCCTACAAGTCCTACTAAATCCCGTTCTCAAACGTTCGCAAACGGTCCATGTGAGGACGCACAATTGGGAAACACTATATTAGATAGGAATTAAATGAGGCGGAGCCGAGTATTGACTGAGAACTCGCTGTACTGAATACCCCTTTTACATTTCTATATAAATATTTAGCTACATATGGTGTATCAGAGAAAGCGGGTCGGCAGTGAGGGCCGAACATACAGGTAGTGGTACACGGAGTAAGCTGTTCACTATTGGAGCAGCAGGCGGGTGGCGGTTTAATCTACTCACTACGTGCCAGCTAACACCGTATATCGTGTTAGTTTATAGTATTGTGTAGCGTTCTTGCATATGTTTTATTTATACATTTACATATATTTTATCTGACATTTTTTAATGCAATTGTCGTATTATGGATTAATTGAAAGAAAACATTTTGAAACATTTGATATATATACTACAGACATCCATTCACGAAGTGTTTTAGCATCTTTAGAAAACATTGTACGAGGAGGATTATATTGACATATATTTCACGATACCTTGTGATAGTGGAAACTGGTGGTGTTGTGACATTGACTTATCGCCAGAACCTCTGTCATCACGTAAGTATTATATTATTATTACTTTATCTAATTATGATATCTCATCTTTAAAATATATGTTAATATATTATGAGGATAGGTTTTAATATATTTCAGCTTAGATAACGCTGTAGGTATTACGTGGTGAATGGGATAGGACACTCTCACACCATTATACATCAGAAGGGCACCTGTCATAATGGAGCTGTCAGCTGACGTGTACACGAGTACCTAAATCATTTATTGCTTTAAATATTATTCTAGTTTTAGGACAAGAAAAGTATATTTGATTGAATTTTATAAATGTGCACTTTTTGAATAAAGCTATGCAATTAGAGTGACAATGAGTGCCGTTCTATGGCCGTCCATATACCTATACACGGGGACAGTAGTATAAAGGCATATTGCTATTTTGAAATTTAATTACTATTTAATATAGTGGTTTGCGGTGATAGCAACAGGTCATTGGAGTATATTTAATCCGATATAGAATCAAATCGGTCACATTATCTAATTATTGTGTGGTTTTATAGAGGTAAGTATATTTGAAACTTATGTAAAAAGTTCTAAGTAGATGAAATTAAATAAATTTTACCTGATAGCAAGCTTGGTGTGCTTAGTGACGAACGGCTATGGATGCAAGGTAATACATAGTGTATATATAAGGGTTTATCATCTTAGGTTGTCAAACACGTAGCAATGATAAATACAATACTTCAGGCTTTAAAACTTAACTTGATTTATAGTTTTATATATTGTGAATAAAATAATCAGCTGATTGTTTTTACAGTAACCTCATTTTATTACGCCGTCGAGTTGTCATAGGATAACACAAACATTTTTTCTTTTAAATCTGTAAAGCAAACTTCTATCAACAACTGATAAAGAAGTGCACATAATCCACCATGATAAGTTCAGAGGGAAATAGGTTCGGTTGAGTATTTCAGTAGTTGAAGGGAAGCAATGGATTATTTTTCAAATTCTACTCAACCAATTATTCCTGCAATTTTCTTGAAACAACTGGGCGCATGTATTTACATGTGCTGATGTGGTAAGAAATATATAAATTGGTCACGATAGCGAAAACCAAATCAAATGAGATAACTAGTATAGAGTATATTAAATATCAGTAAACCTACAACATTGCAAATAAAGACACAGGTTTTCTGGGTGTACGAAGTATTGTCAGTTTGTCATCATCTGTTGTAAAATCTAAAGTGCTGATATTAAATACTTCTTTGACAAAAACAACCCAACATCTAACATGTAGTGACAGCTTTGTCGGTACTAAAGAAATAACATTAAAATACACTGAGTGTATTAAAACCAAAATATTAAAAATATGAAGAATGTATCTGGGGCAATAAATAACCTAATAAAGTGTTATGCAGTACAAAGATGATGTTGATTATTCCAAACACCCCTGAACGTTAGTTAATACCCTGTCCTACCGTCTGTGGGGGAGGTGTACCGCCAGACCTGTACTTTTATCACGCTTATTCTTTAAACATAATTAAAGAAACTACTGCAAAGAAAGAAACGAGTTTAAGTCCGAGGTATGGTTCATTAACCCGTCAGTATAAAACTGGACTAGTCCAATGCAATCACACACATCTATACAAACAATACAGCTCTGTATACTTACCTAATACCCTATAAGGGACTTTACGTTCGGATCTCCTCCAACAATGGGAGATACCTGACATAAATACTACGTCTGACATTACGAAACCCCAATTACGTTACAATCTGGAATATTTATAATTTATCTCGATTTACTGTCGTGTTGAAGCTTATTCGCGTACATTTATTAAAGCTGAAGGCATTCATAATCAGGTAAATAGCGTTTAGGAAAAGCACGTGAACCTTCATTATAGACATTTATTTGCCAACTGAAAAATGTTGTGTCATGATATTGAATACCGTGATTAATACGACACGTTTTTGGGTGAAATGAATGAATGATATATTTAAAAAAAATAGTTTTTAGCGTGTAACACTCAACAAGATAACATTTGTATCCTTCCTCTATTTCGGAATAGGTAGATAAGTTCAAGGAAACTTCCATTCTGCTCGTAGATAAATAACCACTAAAAGACATAAGTTTACAATGAAAATACTCAATCCCGATTCACAACGAATTGACTTGGATATAGATTGCTAAATATTCGTGATTTATTAACCGTTCCTCGGTAGTATATACAATTCTAAAGCGCCTTATTGTCACTCTGAATCATTTGTATGAGCCTAGAAAATGTTTCCCAGGTACACAGCTGGGCTAAAGGACCACCGCCTGTGTGCTACGTGTCAGGAAGAGAGCGAAAAAGAAACAGTTTCGGGGCAAACCTTGTGCACTTAGCTCACAAATGGTTCTTTAAATGCCAAAAAGGGAAATTATTTTCCCAGCAAAATGAGAATTCACGACCATAAGTCATAAATGACACTGCCATTGACTAAGTGAATTATATATTTGACGATTCGTTCCATACAAGCACATGTATTAGACTATGGGCGGATAGCTAGCATCTTTTGATAGGTATGTAAACTCCAACAAAGGTCGCTAGACGGCTATTTAATCAGACGCTTATGTATTAGCTCTATATCAGGGGTCATTCATGCTATCGCAGATTCCCATGGAATAATCATCCCTCTTTTGAAAGCAATCAACTCGGTTGATTCTCCGACTGTCAGTCTAACTTGATGACTAGGTATAGCATGGTGTGTCCGGATAAGGAACTAGCTTAAACTGAACCCGGACGCACCGAAACTTGTAAAAACAACACAGAAGTCCTCAAAATGTGGGATCGTGAGGCGATTGTGTCCCCATTTCTACCATGAACTTATCATTATTGTAAACACGTTCTATTTTTATCAAATGTATTGACACTCCATTGTATCTTTAATAAAGCTCTATGAACGAAATAGACAGAATACAATGCGTAATGTTAAATGATATCAACTATCCCACAAGAAAAGTAATTCTTTGTGACCGTTTGGTAACCACTTGTCCCAAGAGACGTGTACCTATAAGTAAACCCGTGCTCTTTTTATGGACATAATTGTAGGGTAAAGGAGAAGATGTGGTATTCTTTGACACCGACCTCATTAGACGGGCCGAGTAATGACATTCGGCAACTTTCATTGATACTCTGTACCGATCACACGAGCGGTGTTGACACTATGTATTGGTCCGCGATCAAACCTTATACGGTATATCTGGCTAGTGGAGAGGTATATTTACCAGGGTCGGTCACCAACTGTTCCTACAGTTGTTCCGATCAATGGACACATTTTATAGAATATACATGAATATAAAGGTTGACTAGTTATGTGTTACAAATTAAATAAACATCCTGTGTGTTCAGGTAGTAAATTCGGTAATGGCGATCGAAGGCTACACAGTGTGTTGCTATATAAAGAAAGGAACTTAATACTTTTGAATAACCATTTGCAAAAATAGTCATTTGACAGCTAATATGAGGTCTATACTGTAATGTTCTTATTAAGACTATGTATTGACTCAACACGTCGTCTGAAGTTCCTGAAGAGCAACTCGAGTTGTGGAAATAAATACTTAAACTATTTGATACACAAAATAGTTTCAAAATAATCCAACTCTTTTGTCATATTACAGATGTAAAGTACTTCACATGTTATTTTAAAGTTCATAAATACCTGAAAAGTAGCACAAACATGCGTAAAACCACGGTATATATACGTTAATTTCACGATTGTTAACTTTCCTTTCCTGAATAGTAACACCCCCTGCTTACAATGTTTACTTGTCAAAGATGATTCACTACTCCAATGCATTTTCGCTGTAACAGGAAGTTCCAGAAAAGGCGTCATATTGACCAACAACTTACGTATCCAGAGTTTCCCACCAGAGAAACTCCGATATACTTGTAAATTTTACGGTCATCGTGATGACCTGATTTGTAACTATAATATTTCCATGTATATCTTGATTATGGAATTGTTCACTTTGTTTTGATAGTTGATGATCTACGTAAGACATTCTGAGGAGTGTCATGTATGATACAGGCAACGTGTGTCATTCACTATCTCCTTATTTTCCACCCTATTTTGTTGGAATTTATTTTGTCTTTCCTTTTGTTTTGCTGTCTCCTCTGTTTTGCATTTTCGTTTCAATTGAAAATCTGATTTTGTTTGTCCTCTTTTCAAATTTTTGTTTATGCATAATCGATGTCCATTCGATAGAGTCAAATTATCCAGGTGCTTTTGTGGTAAGTAAAAGTGCAAAATATGTGTAAGGGTATCATCAATTCATACTTTGTTAAAAACATTAACTGTAAATCTATACAAGAATGTGTTAATTAGCAGACAGGTGCTTCAGGGTCTACTTCGTAACATTCTGTGTATATTAATTACCGACAGGTGCTCTAGGTTCTGCGCGATCACTTTTCCGTGTGCATATTATCAGACTAGTACTTTACGGCCTGTTTAGTAAATACTCTGTTTGTCAATATTTTAGTTATTTACGATCTAACTTGCTTACTCTGCTGTTTGTTAACTAACAAGCTATTTATTTAGCTTTTACTTTGTAACTATTGTGTATTTCAATTAACAGGCTAGTGCTTTAGTTTCTTTTCGTCTTTTAAAAAAAATTCCAATATTGAACCTGTTAAGGACCCACATCGCACAATTATATAGCACACCACACTCTGACACAGATCAGAAACGCGTGTCGCTTACACGTTTTGTTTCAGGCACATTATATCAAATATATAAAAATGTAATTTAATAACTATCTGATTATACATTCCTATTATATATATATATCGGTGTTGGTGTGTCTCTATGTTTTAGCACATAACTGACACACACGTTGACAGACAAGTGCTGTAAGTTCTACCCTATAACTGTTCTGTGTGTTAATTAAACAGACACGTGCTGTAAGTTCTACCCTATAACTGTTCTGTGTGTTAATTAAAAAGACTTGTGCTTTAGGTTCTACCTGGTAATTGTTCTGTAAACAAGATCCACACTCGTGATAAAACACAACATTTTTTCAATTCTAAACATGTTACTTACAGCTGACCTCGATAAAATAAACATTAAACCAGCTTTAACCTCCAGAGATAATGAAGCCTTTTCATGTTAGGTCCCTTCTTTTAGTGTTTTAAACCACCTTCGATTGGCTTTTTCCAATATACGATGGTTTATGTATTGATATGTTTGGAGGCTAGTAGTAAATATATGTTAACAACCTTTTACCCACATTATAACACTCATGATATATCGAGCTTGTTCACTGACTGTCAAATCTAAAACAACAAACATTTAAACCTGATACCTGATACAGAGAGCGCTGAACACTGTTGGGAATGGATAGTATTTTCAGCCTTGGAATGCACAATGATGGCAGAGGTCATGGTTTATTAAACTGAACGCTATGTATCAGATGTCTCGCCAAATATTGCGGGCACCCATGTCTATACCCCGGACTGTTGTCAAACAGTTCCATTAGCTTTACAGTATCATTAGAGAGAAGCATCAAAGAGGTTTGTTTGCCGAAGTCCTACCGTAATGGCCAGATCAATGATCCGAGAAGTGGTTATGATCTATTTTTCCTCACTCCGTTTCACATTTTGTTTTGTGTTCTGTATTTCAAACATTTATTGAAAAAAAATATGAAAATGTTCGGGGCAGTGGCAGATTTAATCAGATGATATATGGTTTAACTAAGTGAGCCTTTGAAAGTGCGTTAGGATAGCCTTTTTCTGTGTGCTGAGGTATACGGGCGCCTTATCACCCTGTCACTATATACAAATATTCTATTGTCACATAGGAATGTGTTCACTTACTTTCAAAAGTATGTATTTTATAGAAGTATGTCGTTATGAATATTTCACTTTTAGAAAATGTGTAAACGTCAAATGAGGAACAAAGAGAAAATTAAGTCGTTTTCTTGGAAATTCACCGATGAGAATATAAGGTGCCATAGATTACTGACCTAAGAGCGAAATGCTATCTGATTAATGTATACTGTCAATGTATTTCTGTATATTTGTATTTAAATGAAAAATAACTGAGAGTCGGATTCATTGCAGAGATGAATTGTTGTTGTTGTTATGAGAATGATTATTGTTTATGATACACCTTTTGTCCGCGCACCTGCACAGGTCGGAATAACATTTATCATCACCATAAACAAACCATTTAACAATACATACATTTATTCTGTTAGAAAGGACATTTGGTTCGTATACGTGAGAAATAGATAGGCTTAGGTTTTCAGTGTCTGTATTTTGACAGAAATTAATGCGGTGAAGCAAAGGATGAGTCTACACCACTTAATCATACAATTTGACTCTGAAGTCTTTCTTAAGGGTTTTGTCTGTCAAAATACTTTTTTTAATTATCCATATGTTTATAAGTGTACCGATGCAAAGACTCCCTCAATACTTTGTGCTTTAAAGTAGTGTCGAACAATCCACAATCATCAACAATCCTTGGCAGAGGAGACGTTTTATATTGATATATCGCAGAATTGTGGATGAAACAGGAATATTACATTGTGCTCAGATAAAAGGGTGACTTGGTGACATACGCCTTTGATACTTATGTTTGCTAAACGTTAAATAAATGTTGACGTTTTGTATGCAGTGTTCTTGACTTTTTGCTTTTAAACAAATGTATAGACCCCATGGAAGATCTTAATGCAAGTAAATTATATAGATTAGACAAAAAGTAAGAGTGTGTCTGAATGGGTAGTCCTGCCCTTCGGAACTTATCTACAGGTACCCCGCAGAGTCGAGGCGTCCATGTTTGTTAGTAAATAAACCTTGTATAAAATAATGTCACTTGAGCAAATAAAATGCCTCTGACTTCTAGCGTTAGACACGTTGAGTATGGCGAGCGTTTGTGATTAACGGTGCAGGTCGATGGGGGAGCTTTGTCTGCATAAACTCTCAATGGTATCGCGCAACAATAGCTCCACTGCATTAGCTCCAGACTAATCACTTACTAGTCGCTAGTTTTAACTTTCTCCATTACTTACAATCATTATCAGCAAAATTAGGTGACAAAGTTAAATTGGGTAACAATGAAGTAATAATTTGTGCATCCTGTACGGTAGGACTTGGTTTAACAACACCGGACTAGGAATAACACTCGGTGTTAAACGCAAACGAAACTCATAGTACCGATTTAAGAGTCTTCAATGGCAACAGAATACGTAAATTGAAGACATTCAGTTGGAGACGTGATGGTAATAGGTCGTGTAAGGTTGAGTAGCTCACCCTGAATTTATCTACATTTCTTTAAACAGATTTGTTTTTTGTTTTTGTTTTGACGTTTCTACAGTTAAGTTTCGTCCTGTGCAGGTGATGTCCAGGATAGCCTTCCTACTGGAACAGCGTTGGATTTTACACTCAGTGCCATGCTTAGATCAAATAATTAACCATGACATGGTGTAAAATCAATAGGTTTTCCTTCATCTTTTCAGTTTGTTTGGAGAGCAAATCGTAAAACATTGACACACATTGGTTCAAAACATGTCCTTTCAAGTAGCACGGCATATCTTATCTGCTGTCGTGACGGGTCTACAGACAGGAAATGATTTGTGGGAAAACTCACGCGACATCTTACATGATAACAATTAGAGAAGCTTTGAAGACAACGTTTTGTATCTGCTACAGTGTATATAATCACATCTCTAGCTTTGTATCTGCTACAGTGTATATAATCACATCTCTGGCTTTGTATCTGCTACAGTGTATATACTCACATCTCTAGCTTTGACTTCTCGTCCGTGGACAGGCAAACCTTTTTCATCTCGTTAATATTGCATATAAAAGGTTAAGAGGAGAAAGGAATCGGGATAAGTTTTCTTATATTTAAATGACTTACGAGCAATATAGAGCTGTTATATGAAATGCAGGTGTCTGCAGTATTCACCTGTTTGTGACATTATCATACCAAGGGTTATACAGAGGTATATACACTATAACTAACGAGTCCTATATTATACTTTGTGACATTTGTATACCAAGGGTTAAAAAGACGCATATAAACTATATACTAACGAGTTCTGCAGTATACTGTCATTATAGGTACTGAGTATCATTCCACACAAGGTTCACATGACTTTTACGAACATCGATGTAACATGAAAACACCTGTCTGATGAATGCCTTAAGTAGGAAAACATCCCTGTCTCAGAATGACGTGCGGAATAATGAAGGTTTCTTAAAGATTTAACATTTATCGTGTATGTAACCCTTGATTTAGATAGCTTATATATAAGATTTAACATTTATCGTGTATGTAACCCTTGGTTTAGATAGCTTATATACATATGTAGTATGACCGTCCGTCTGACACACTATGGCTACACAATATATGTTAACGTGATTACAGTTGTAAGCTCGTGACTTCCAGCACGTGTTTCCTTTGATATTATCGAAGCTTGAAATGTAAATGTTGATCAATAAAAACCGCTTCATTCGACTAGGCTATGACATTATCAATCAGGGCACAGAGAGACAGGCAGTAGAGTGGAAGTACAATTCAATTCCCCCGCTGACCTTTGTCAGATTTGAGACGTGTGTATAACGGTGTACCTTTTCTGTTGCATAATACAAAGAGAAGGTTTGTTGTACCTCGACCCAATCCACAAATGTTCCACAAAAGACATTTCAGATCTCCTGATAGTGCAATCAACGTTTGTCAATGAGGAAGTCGCTCTCCTAAGTGGATTACTGTTTGATAAGTTATAATGTCAGAGGTTTTCACGCTGAGAATGTTAAGATTTACATTCGTGTAGATAATAGGTTGGTTTTGATGTGAGTAACCTATGCAGTGACTTAATTAGCAGTATTCAGAAATGGCCTGTATAGGTAAATGAACATTTTACCGTTTAATCATACTTGTGTTAACATACAAAGATCCTCACCAATTGTATGTAAAAATCTATCGATAGATAATCTTTCTGAATGAAGAGTACATGGTGAGGTACGATGTGAACGCGTATTTCCATACGGTGTTTACTGACATAACCTAGCTGTATCAAAGCTGGATGTTCATTGGTGTTTGTTGAGCCACATCGTTTACTCGATATGAAGAGTGTCATATGTGGTTCTGAACACTCGCGTCTAGTGTAGGCTCCAGATTTGTTTGTGTTCTCTATATCTGTCATTACTTTAGCTGGTTGTGTTTCTATTTTGGTTGCCGTTCTTTGGTAATGCTTGTTGATGCTAGGGTTTGTTTTGTTATTGAACACAACCTAATTGTATCTATATGCTTTTAGAATTTATGACGTTACTTTTTGTTTGCCTTAATTGCTTGGTGTCAGTCCGAAAGTGATATCTTATTTTTTTCTGATCGTAAATCGAAGTTTCCAAAAGTGAAAACGTGTATTTATTTGATTTTTTGTCAGAAATAGCTCATAAACGATAGAGTTCCGAAACTTTTTGCGGTGAAAAGACTTCTGTCACACGACAAAAAACTATATTGAAAAGTCGTTATTGGGTAAATGGCATTTAAATGCGCTATAAATTACATGTGACCACTGGACCTAGTCAATAACACAATATCCTATTCTATTGGGGCGTTGTTTTCACCATTTGGTAACAAATGAGGCTGTTTACGCATTAAAATACCATGTACCCCCTGTGAATTTTCAATGATTGATTTCAATTGAAAAGAAATGGGAGCGAGTACTGGATGTGTCCGGGGGTAATCCTCGGCCTACTATTCAACTTTCCTATTTGTAATAATCATTCCGGCATGAAAGTCCGAATCTTACGACATAATTCTCTGAAGACTGTTTAATGTAAGGAACAATACTTGTTGTCAAAAACAATGCAGAGCTGTGGTCACTTACCGCCTGTCTATTTATACCGAGTACCAAGTAACACATTAAATACCACAGATAGCAAAGGTATAGGTAAATGCAATCATGGTGATTAAATAGATTTTTATTTCGACTAAGCAATTTTACTCTTTTGACTCTATACAAAACGTTGATACCTGGGTAAACGACATTTCACGCAAGTACGGAGGAAATTCTCCAGTCTGTATAAACAAATGCTTGAGATATTAAATATTGGGTTAAGTTTAGTTGGAAATAAAAACGAAAACGCGAATTAAAACCCCTGTTATGATAAAAGGTACCGTCTTAACTGCAAACGTGGGGGTATTGGTTTCTTTACACAACATTTAACCAAACAATGAATACCTCTGTTAGAAAGAGACAGATAATGTATAAAAACGTACACAGAGGTAAACTCGCATATACGTGTTTTCCCTCAAAATGGAATCTCTAGGGCTATGAAATGTAAACATATCACGTTTTGTCGTTATAAATATTGTAATGTGTCATAACCCAAGGGCCCTCTCAGGGATTCCCGCCGATTTCTGTCGATTTCTGTGGATTTCTTGCTCCATTCGAGTGTTTTACCACCTCTGTTAGCTTTGGTGTCTGCCTCTTCAGATAAACCGTGTTACAACGCAGGATACTTAATTATTAGCACGGAACTGAGCGTCTCCATGTTGACTTACACGAACCAATTATGTTGTTTCTACACTTAACAAGAGGCTTGACCTATTTTGTTTTAATATTATACTTCTGTAACATGTAAGATTGATCAATAAAACAACATTTCATTACTCATGATAAAGTTGAGGGAAGAAATATAAAATGCATACATATGCACATATATATCTGGTGCGACGAATACAAGTGTATGAAGGTATACGACAGAAGTTATATACAGCGTACAGTAGCAAACCGAAAACACATCCAGGAAAATCTAGGGGGTGATTCACAAACCAATTCGCTGAAAGAAGAGTAGTAGATTTACGGGGTTTCACGCACCTGTTCACTGTTTCAACAGTAGTTTAGATAATATAAATTTCCAACTTTTTGGCCCTAAGCATCACTGATAAGTCTTAGAATTACGATACAGCTGTATGATGCAGTGTAATTCATTTTTGCAAAATGTTTAATACTGAATTTTAAAGGTATGGTCTGTGTCTGTGTGTGTTACGTGCAACTTATAAACACCAATCATGACTATTGACTGATAGCAATATTTCAGTTATATAAAAGAAATTAAAGAATAACAAAGAAATTAAATGAAATATATTTTAATGTGAATCATTATTTTGTTCTGAAGGAAATATCTGCATAATCATTCTGTATTTAAACGTTTTATTATGCACACCATTAAACATTCAACCTGTGTTACATCTCAATACACAGACATACAAACTAGTCATTGTCTACCCAGTATACAACCTATAACCCGTGTTACATCACAATACATAGACATACAAACTAGTCATTGTCTACCCAGTATACAACCTATAACCTGTGTTACATCTCAATACACAGACATACACACTAGTCATTGTCTACCCAGTATACAACCTATAACCTGTGTTACATCTCAATACACAGACATACAAACTAGTCATTGTCTACCCAGTATACAACCTATAACCTGTGTTACATCTCAATACATAGACATACAAACTAGTCATTGTCTACCCAGTATACAACCTATAACC
>JAUMHH010201088.1:0-36950 GCA_032359455.1 Chlamys rubida | reverse complement strand
ACTAGTCATTGTCTACCCAGTATACAACCTATACCCTGTGTTACATCTCAATACACAGACATACAAACTAGTCATTGTCTACCCAGTATACAACCTATAATCCGTGTTACATCTCAATACATAGACATCCCTTTGCCGACTCAGTGTACTTACACGATGATGTAAATTACTAGATATAGGTATGGTGTTATCGACCAGTAACGTTATTTACTGTGAGACGACGGAGGTAATACCCCTGTATATCATGTTCTGTGTCTGTGCCTACTGACACGTCTCCTATATACTCCACTTCAAATACGTCAACCTATTGGATTTGTCACGTCAAAACACGTGTGAATCTTTTTCTCGTTTCTCTGACTCTAGTTTTCACCGTCTGGCCTACACTTCTGATAAGGCACAAGTTCGAGTAATCCAGCTCGCAAAAAATAGATTCACAATTGTGGCTTTTTACCTTTTCATTGGTTGAAATTACCGAAACTGTTAAAAAGTGAATCGAGGTATTTCCTTTAGAATTGTGGCCTGGTTTTTTGATAGATATATATATAATGTATTCAAGCTAACGGGTGAATCGTTATACACCCGGGTACTACACAAGATCGGATTAACAGCTATATCCACGCCGGTTGGAATCCCCACCACAAATATTTGGATATTTGACCTACTCGGAGGCACTTTCAAATGTCTATATTGCGAGCAAAAATCTTAACCGTTGTTGACACATTGACAAGATATAGAAGTTAAGCTTCCATATTTACGATTAACGATTGTGCTATACACTTAGTGTGTGTTAAGTAACAGCTAATTATTCCTATCTGGTGGTCCCCTCGCCAGGACTGGTACCAGCCCCCGTGTACGAACCGGGTCTACCAACACTCGCCACCAGTCTAATACTCCGCATATTGACACATACTTACTTTCATTGAATGAACAACTTCACACGAGAACAACTGCACATGGGAATTGACATGGTGAGTACCCGCCTCGTTTGATCAGCAGTGTTTTAATTACTGTAGGACAGTGTGATCGAGCTGATACATATTGTCCACACTGTCCTCAGTTGACTTTCTCATCTGTATGAGGACTGATACGTATTACTCCTGGTATCGTACGTTAGAGGGGACGCGGTATACACAGTGCAGTGATACTGTTCCTGTTTACTCCTGAAAGGAGAGAAAGTTCCAGGGGAAATGGGTGATAGGAACTTGATCAGTTCTCCACACTACTCACCACTTGTTGCGGTACGATTGATTTTCGAATGGTCTTTCTTTAAAACATTCTTTGAAGGCAGACTAGGATATTTATTGGCTTGCTTACGCGAGCAGACGACAAATATTACTATTACTGTCATGTATGCCTGTCTGTGTTTGTAGAATTTCTATTTTTCTATGCATTCACTTTCCATTTAGTTTTGGTGCTTTTTCAACTCTGAGTGTGTTTTTTCACATACTGTTGATATATCATGTTCGGTTTGTCAAAAATTGGTAAGTTTATCCTTTTCGAAAATTTAAAACAATTATAAATATTTCTCCAATGTGCTTGTTTTGAGCTTTGATTTGGAGAACATATTGCTTCATTTCTTATTGCATTTCTATCCTGGTAGTAACTGTATTATAAAAGACACTGTGCATGAGAAATTGGGAATGCGTTAAATTTTATCACAGACTAATGATAGCAAATCACCTTGTGTTTTATTTATCAAACATTTACAGGTATGATGGTTCATGCGCAGGATGTTAGTATCCCGTTTGTGTATCCTTCACTCCCACAGGTGGCAGTGTCAAGGATGTGATAATCTCGTCCATGTATTTATATTACTTAACACATAAGCAGGGTCATGCCTCATAAATATTTCAAATCTAGTTGATCCTGTGTTGACGGCAGCTAAACTGATCTTTATTGATGTAAGTAATACAGTGGAGGTGTCAGTGGTGTTGATTCTGTTTTAAATCTTTTATAATCGACGTTATCTATTTAAAGATGTTCCTTATTCCATTGTTATTTCACAACGTGATTTGAATAGGATTATGTTTGATAAAGTGTGTCTCTAGTTTAAATGTGTATATCAAAATAGGATTATTGGCATTTTGACTGATCCAGGGAGTAACATGTCCGCTAGTTCGGGATCTTCACTCCGACAAGGACTGTAGACACCATGAATCGACAAGTATTGATGATAAACTGTTCGAGGAACAACTGAAATATTGTTATTGTGGTAGTGGTGTAAAGTTGTTTAGTGACACTGGTGTTATGGTATTTTGCGTAAATGATGTTATGGTATTTTGTGACAATGGTGTTATGGTATTTTGTGACAATTATGTTATAATAATTTGTGGCAATTGTGTTATGGTAATATGTGACAATTGTGTTATAGTATTTTGTGACAATGGTGTTATGGTATTTTGTGACAAAGGTGTTATGGTATTTTGTGGCAGTGGTGATATGTTTTTGCACGATAAAGTCTCTTGTCAAACACTTAAAGGTTTCGATTTTAATGATTTTGTGATTGTTAAGATCTTGTAGATCCGAGTTGCTTAACTTAATTATATTTTGTTTAGTTGTTTACTTTTGTTTTTCCAACTAGAATTTTCTGGATTTTTTAAAAACTATTTTTATCATATTTGATATTTATCTAAATTGTATCAAGGTAAATTTCAAATTTAGAATTTAAGAACAACATCATTCCATGCAAAATAATAGTTATTGCTAGATACACTGTTAACATGTTTATTTAATAAACAGCTGTCTCATGCTGAGCCCGTAATTTAGGAATTGTTACTGGAGTGATTGATTATTGCAGTCAAACTCCGGCTTAAGTACATATCAGTACACATCAAATTTCTCCCGCTCAATGACACATTAAAACTTCAATAACACATTAGTGTTGCTTTTAAAAGAAACCTAACACATTCGACACTTTTTGTGTATTGTCTTGTCAAATATGCTGATAAATTTGATGTGATGCAAATCTTAAATACACAAACACTTATTAATGTGCTTTTAAATTACTGTAGATTGATAAAACATGGTAGTTTAAATGTGATCCCACTAACATAAGTAGGTGTGAGGTACGACTGAACTAAGGACATGATGACGGCCATACCGGAGACATGTGTAGATTCCGTAGCACGTTAACGACGTGAGGGCGTGTCCAGGCTTTGTTCTCCATTAATTACCGTGTGTCGATATGTGGCTGATGTGAGGTATTAACCCATCACTTTGTCAGTAAACTGTTGACCTCTCTGTCGATTCCTGATAATCCAGCCATTCTCTCTGTATACCCCCGGCCATTAATCTTTTGTTATAGTCGAGGAATTAATGTGTTGTATCAAACTTTAATCTGTGGTCTCAAAACTTTCAGTTTGATGGATAGGAAAGTAAATAAGAGTTTAGAAGTCGAATCAGTGAACATGTAACGCCCCACTCATTCATATTGGACATGAACGGACCATATTGATCCAGCAGTGACTCTGGGCCTTGTCTTGTGTAAATAGTTACGTCTGACAGGTTGATGGGAGTAGATCTACACATTTCGCTATCAACTGGACGCTATCACTGACGGACACAACACATTGGTAAGTTTGAGCTTTTTCATGAACTATTTTGTGGCTTGATATTGGAATTCCAACGCGTTAATTAAGCTCATATTTCAAGGCTCGTTTGTATACATTGGTAGTGACTGGGAGGCTATGTAGCCAAGATTATACGTTTTGTGATGTTAAAGGGGTTGAGATGCTTTAGTGCTCGACAAGTCTGATAAATCTAGAATAGCGACTTTCGAAATTACAGCCTTAATGAAATAAAATGTTTAAAAAGGACATGGTATCCTAGATGCAACATGATAACCCTAGTCCGGCCCATATAATTGACAGTTTTATTGAGCATATACATCTTACGTGCTAAGATAAGTGATTGACATTTGATTTGGCATTGCTTTTACTACGGCGTATGGATTAGGCATTACATAAATCAAATTAAGAAAAAGTTGTACCAAATTACAAACTTCGTCTTTTTTCTGATACTCATAAAATCAAAGATATTAAAAACCTTTCTATAAAACTCTTGACTGAAAAGTGTTTGAGTATTTGTCTATATTTGAAAAAAGATGAATTTTATTACGGCTGCATTTCCAATGAAAAAATGTTTATTGGAAATAATTTTATCTTTAACTCGAACCATTTCTCCTTTCCACATATTCCCATTCATTAAACATGTCCGGATTTGATCACTACTTATACACACATGTTTTTACAATTGGGAACGTCATTGATAGGTGGTTTTCCATATGGTAAAGATTAAGTTGTTTTACCATTATTAAATGTTCGATCTATGACACAGTATATAGTTTCTCTGTTTGTTGAGACTTGTCTCTTTCCTCAGTGAAAACATACCAGTCTCCCCTCTGTATGGAGTCCACATGTAACAACTGATTACTCCAGACCCTGGTGGTCTTAGTATCGGGATTGTGTAGATAAATGTTTACTATTGGCAATACAAACAATTTCAGGTGTTCTATCTAGAGGTTTCTATCTAGACAAAATGAAAGACGCTTTACCTTCCGAACACCTGGTCCTAGTGTAATCGATTTAGAGTTCGAATTATGGTTTTGCTGACACTTAGACTTAACGGTTGTCAGCATGAAAAGTTTCCAGTTTACCAATGGGCAAAACTCTTCGCCATTTTCTGACGATCTTTATTCTCTCCTGCATTTGACTTTTCACATTACGGTGGCACTGGTGTTTAGATTTCTCCTCGGTTCCTGTGTTTTCTTATTTCGATTTTGAGTTCTGATTTTGTCCTTGTATGTGGACACCGTGGTATTTTTCTTATATTTGACGCATCACTATTTAGAACCCTTTGATATCCAATTGAGTATTTTGCAGTAACTGTCAATCCCTCCAATAAATCTATACTAGTATATCAGAACACGATTACACACACGAGAAGGGATGGCAGTTAATACCGGACATACCTGGCTTGAGTACAAGTGACAGTCTATTTGCACCACACAAGTACACGGGCACAACAAAAGTTTACATGTACTTCATATTACTTCGAGTCTATAACAACGCCTTCCTCAGTATATCGCCATATAGATTTAAAATAAAACATGAAAACACACCGAGGCCAATGAAACAATTAATTAGATCCTTGTCATGGCTATTTAAATTAATTCAGAATCCACGCGTTAAAACATTACAGAGCACTTTGTTTTGAAGAATAATTATTACATTTGAATTACCTAACATAGAGAGATAGACTATGATATATGATGGTAATACTAAGTAATTGTCCGTCCAATATCGAGTTAAAACAATGAGTTATAATACGTGTTAGTGACAATTACCCTTAACACTATTGTTTTGGTATCTACTTCGGTCGGTGTTTGATCGATGCCAGTCTGCCGTTTTATATTGTCATAATACTGACATTTTTGGAAAGGTATTATTTCTACCGCCTATCGATTTTACTGATGTATACTTTTGAAGATTACATCACGGTTGGGTGAATTAAACTGACAGCAAACACAATCACGTATTTATCTAGTTATTATATATTGAGCTAACGTAATTGCTGTATACTGATCATGTTTACCGTTTTATAAGATAAACTGTCCATGCTAGTGATATAGTGTTACTTTATAATGGTGTAGGTACATGTGAAGTGCTAACACTACAGTAGTACATTAGGGCTAGCCTGTCTATATTTGTTGACGGACACTGGTGACGATATATCCCCGTCCGTATTGATCACTGTGACTGTCATACAGATTTACGAGCGAGGACGAAACATGGGACGCGGCACATAAAACCTGCAGTGATCGATATATAGTGACGCTAACGGCTACGGACATTATTTTTGTGGATAAAAAATGGAAGATTATAAGACGAATTAGGTGACAATGTACTGAAAGATATTTATGTTTGGCGACTTCTTATTTCTATAACTTTGATTCGAATAACTAATTTGCGGTGATAGAGACAATGAGAAATGAGTACAGCCATTGAATCAGTCCCTCAATGATATATTAGATTTAACGATAAACTCTGCGAGTGATCCACGATGGTTAGATACATATATATAAAAACACCAATTATGCAAATGAGCCGTATAGAATCGATGAATGGTATCCGAAACAGAGCAGGTATTTTATGTATGTATTTTAACAATGTATTTTGACATTGGTCCGATTTAGTAAAACGATGGTTTGAAACAAGTCACTCTATTTAATATTTAGAAAGTATGCAGACAGAATGAACTAAGCCTATGCCATTTTAAAATAATTCTCAAATTTATATAGACTTAGACACGGCACGATATTTTAAGCTCGGTATTTTTATTTCAGTGCTTCGACAACCGTATTGCTTACACAAATATCAGAACTTTGGCTAAGATAAACCACCAGTACCTTTTAATTATTTTTTTGCACCCTTGTATTTTTATAACCATTTTGTAAATATGTCTTAGAATAAAGATGGATTTGGTTGTACGGTTGGGGAATTCCTTTTTCTGATCTCCTGCTTTTTTAAGATAATATAAAAGCTATTATCATCTCATTCATGTAGATATCTTGAATGTTACAAAATGGGCCACAATAGTCTGTCTTTTCTTCGGAATATCCGTTATTTGTAGTAGAAAAAGTGTATACAATTATAGTCCTTGAATATTATTTCACGTCTCCTAATTTGTACTCATTTTGACAGCATATTTAACTACAGTCAGATAATCAAGTATCTGTAAAGTAAACATTTTTGTTTTCTTCAAATAATCAGAAATATTGTGGAGACTAAAATAATGCATAATACATGATGTGTTAGCTATTAACACCTTATCTGTTATCCAGATTAATGGCTTATGTTAATACACACGCTCTGCATATAAAGCATTAGATTATCCATCTAAATAAATATCCTTATTTAATCACGTCCATCGCAGGAATTAATAGATCCCGATCGTGACTTTCAGTAGATGAAATTGTCTTTCTTGGTTCATCATGACGCATATGTGTTGAGCGACCTCCTGCAGTGCCCTTATCTAGCACGCGTGTACACACGTCAGTAGTCACAGGGCACTACTAGCGATTGGTTTGCTAGTAGCCCTCCATTAATACCCTGATTATCATCACGCTTCCGTAATCAAATCAGTACAGTCTATTACAAATTTCCGTGTAATTTCGTTATCAGATTTCCTTCAATTAATCAAGTGTCGTCTAAAAGTGGCTTATCACTGTATCGCATTTTTTGTGATATTTTGTAATAATTCAACGTTTTTGTTTGATATATAAGGCAAACGTCCCGTGTTTAAATCTATAGCATATTGCACTTGATCAGGTTCGTATGTCGAAAGTCCATGGCAGACAATAATGGTACTTAGGACTACTAAGTGGCCGATGAACTTGGATATGGATTTAACTCGGTATAAACGTAAGTCTGTAGAACTCTTACTGGGTGTGAGTGAGTGTACGAAATGCGATATATCCCAACTAGCATTGGAAGTGTGTAGTACTGGTATCATATTTGTAGTAGATAGCAAAGGGGCGCAGTTACCTGGTGCGTTAGTGTCGTAGAGGGTGCATCGTCGAGTAAAAGTGCAACACTCGGTACACATAGTGTAAGTAAATAGAGGTAAAGATGTACCACTTAACAGTAGATATTTAAACATCGACGACACTGGAGTTTACGTAACACTACCACTTAATGGAAGATGTTCCAACAGTATCGACACAGGTTTGTACCAAATAGTTTAATTTGCCAGTAGATACTCAATCAGCAACGACAGAGGTTTGTACCAAATAGTTTAAACGACAGAGGTTTGTACCAAACTTTATCATTTAAACAGTAGATAACCAACAATTACGACACAGATTTGAAGCTAACAATAGTATTAGACAGTAGATAATCCAACAGCAACGACAGAGGTTTGTAACAAACAACATAATGTGACAATTTGACAGTAGATAATCTAACAGCAACGACAGAGTTGTTTAAGTATACCAATTATCTTTATTACATCGTGCAAACTGTAGGACCGATATTACATATGCTATGTACTTTGTGCTTTGCAAAGACCTACATTTTATACGATGTGTATGTACGCTTTACAATAGGACAACAATGCATATCCTACCGATGGATATGACAGATATGTTCCAAAAATCATCTATAGACAATAAGGGCTCAACACCGAATCCTTCCTTATTCGTAATTTTCTGCAATTTTTTGCCTTCACCATTTTGGCCACCAGAATCACAAATGATATTTCATTGATCGAAACATGCATTTCCAATGTGCTTTAAGTCCTATTTCCTCCTGAGTTACATTACATTTTATAAATACTGACGTACAAAAGTGAAAATTATAATTAGCACCTTAAGATGAGATAAAAAATACCAATGCTTGGGAGAATTGAATAAAAATCTTATGAGTCTTGTGAGTTCATTAGGATGTAATATCAGTGTTATGTGGAACATTTGTCACGGTCTATAAATAAAATATATTGACAATTTAATATATAAATAAATGAACATTTGTCATTGCAGTTTTGCGTTTGATCACATTATCATCAATTAAAATTCTCATTAAAACCTAATGCCAAAGTATTTAATAGGGTATTACGGAGACATCTTAACGTAAGTGTAGTTCACTCAAACCACAGCTTTATATATCTCAATTAACAACTCGAAAGATTTCATCACAATTCTGTAATATTATGCAATATAATTAAAGAAGTTACGATAAATAGCTGTAGCATAGTTATTAAAGTATCAATTATCACAATTAATGAAAAATAGTCACAATTTTTTTTAGTTCTGAATTAATTAATGTAAATTACAAAAATACTGTCGCTAATTTTCTAGTTAATGTTCTAACGACTTTGTTTAAATTAAATATTTGAGCTATTTTTGTACGCTACTTTGCCTTTTTATTCTATTTAAACCTTACTTGATAAATACCTCAAAATGCTAGCATTGTTTAATTGAATTTTAAGTACTGTAGTATTTTCTAACTTTAGGGTGATTTACATATTTGGTATTGACATGTTCCTCGGTAAGGATCAAGAGGTTACATTATGATAACCAATTAACCATATAAAGGGGAAATTGTTAACCGATAAATTTGCATTACGGGAGTATGACCCCGGAATGTGTGTAGGTAACCTGTGGACGTATCAGGTCTTTACAGACCCCTTGGGGAGCGATGTTATCGCGAGATGTCGTGATAGTCCACATTAAGTCTTACTTATTGACTTATTACATGCATCGCGTAATCACGTTTTCTACAATTACTCTGTGTCTTTTTATAAATATTATGTTATACATCACATATTTTGTTATAAATATAACGAGCTGAGACGATGAATGGTGATAAAATTAGCACTCTAATGTGCTAATGTTTTCATTATTACGACTATGGAATTGTAACTAAATAATGTGACAAAATATTCTCAAGTTGATTGTTTGGTTTTTGTGCGTACTGGCTGTAATGGAAAATGTTATTATGTAAAGCTAGAAACGTGAATCTCATGACATAAATCATATTGAAGATATCACATAAAACCAAGCTATCAATTAATATTCAATTAACAGACAGACTTCGTCTTTGCTGTTGAATAAGTGTTTACAGATTCGTTTAAAATAGTACGTGTATTCTATCTATAATTATACCGTTATTTGACAGTTAATTTGTTCGCACTGTCGCTATCAAAGCAGTGCTGTATATGTTATATACTTTGAATTTTTAGACCTGATTATAACCAGTCCGACATTATTGATTGCTTCTGGTAGACGTTGATCCAGTACACTGAGCTAGGCTATTTACGATCACCGTTTTTATATGATAAATGAAGCTAACATTTCACTTTGATATAGACTACCCTGAATTGTCATGTACAGAAATACCAATTTCCGTTACAACCGTCTGATTTACATAGGTTCTTTGATGGTAGAAAAGTGTCATGTCCCTTTATGTAAAAAACGTAACGAGTGGAAGATTTAACAATTATGCTTTGACTTTCTCTGTCGGAAATGTCCTTAACGTCAACAGTATCGCCTGGTTTACACCCGACAGTGGGCTGGGCTTACAATACAGATAATTGTTCCCGGTATTTAGAAATATTCTATCTTCGCTCGGCCGTAGAAATAATGACATTCTATTCCAGCATTATTTGTATTTTTGCTAATTTCAAACACTTACCGGATTTCATTGCATGGTTTGAACATGTTTAAAAGTTAACGGTTATTTATCCTGTATTGGTTAAGCCAATAAAATGGAACCTGCCTGTGTCGAACACAGTATGGATCATGCTTTCATTAAGAACAAACGTTACTTCGTATTCAGATGAAAAAATAACCGGATTATTGAAAATTGGAATCGTTAAAAGATACGTTTATAAAATGGAAAGAGCTGCTATAGTTTTAATGTTTTAGACAAACACAGAAATATGAGGAACAATGCTGGAGATGAGTATCAGTCGAAATGACTTGTAAATATATTAACATATTAAGTTGAAATAACTTGTTGTCCAATCCATTTGTATCTTTAATGTAATTGTAAAATATGACGATATATATGTTTTATGTATTTTTATTATTGCCAAAAATCGTCTTTAAGATTGGGAAGCCATGCGAATAAGACCATGCATCACACAAGAAGAAAAAAAATATCTCCATCCATCATTGCACCGATTGATCAAGACACTCACATTCTGAATTAACATTAATATTACATAACCCCATCAGGAGGTGTAATAACATCACATAAAGAACACGTCTCCTAAGCTGGTTTACTAATAGGATTCTGCAGGTGCACGTATGACAATTTAAATTCCATCTTGTTTTGCACTCTCTCCCCTGTTAATCGACTTATGCCATGCTTACTGCACGACTAACACCCCCAGTACAACACCTCACACTTCTGCTGAGGTGCGCGAAACCTTCTCAGCGCTCTATGCATATTATGGTTACTCTATGCATCGATACGAGTGGAATTAAAGTAAAAAGACAACAAACACTGTAACTGTACACATTTATGACCAAAGACTGTTGCCCCACCCTTGTTGTTAGCCTCACAGTGGTGAGTACAACATTAAGTAATGACAGGGAGTGAACCATTAGTACAGTGTGCACCTCTGTAAGGCTTGTGTTACCTACATGCCAATTATAGGTCTTACAATAGATCGATGCGAAGCATGAAAGTGTCAAAATTGAACTTTGGCCTTTATTAATATTTGTTTAATTTGTTTCCTTATATGATTTGTGGTTGATTGACATTGCCTGTGTTGTAAAAGCCACGAATGCAATACAGAGTTCACTCTACAGCATTTTCTTGGGGTACAAAAAGATCAATCTTTACGAATGATAGTCTAGTTGAGTATGTTGATATAAAGAGTAAAATTATTGACAATATCAAATATAGTTTCAACCTATTATACTTAATGATTAATATGGCAAATGCATTTTTTCTGCAAAAGTTTCAAGTCATGTGTCAAAAACTATGACGGTTGTTTTTATTGATAATTCACGTTTTGTCCAAATCCTTGTTTTGTCTGATGGATTCGAGTTTGAACTACATCATATTTTTATAAGCAAACGTTTATATTTAGACACAAACATAAGTGCCGTATTGTTAAATAAAATGTAATGTAAATAGTATTCTTATTGAATTATTAAATCGCCATCACTAAAGACGCGATTTCTGATTGATGCATTGATTACGATTTTGTATCATAGGAATTTTAATGAGTACGTATTTAAAGTGTGTTCAGAATATCCCTTCAGTCCCTGTGTACACGCTTATTGTTAAACTTCACAGTCTGTATTTACTAGTCACCGCCATAACTCCAGTTTATTACTCCAGTCAAATACTTTCCTTTAAATAAGTATTCTAAAGAAAACATATCCACCACTTATTGTTGTTCAATGGATATTTCAGAATCCAGGAACACCAAAACAATAAAAAGGAATACTTTCTGTAGTTAATTAGCGCGAACAAACAGTGTTACCGGGCAGTTATGTGTCATTGGAAACCTAAAACCCACGGCGCTGTATACAAATTGACAATCAACTGAGCGATATTGAAGCGTGATCAGTGATCAAGTATACTTTTGTTGTGAACGCAAACAATAATCGTTCATGCCTCCAACTCTTTACAAATTATCTCATTCTGGCTAAGATTAGTGTCAGAATGGATCGGGCATGTCACCGCAATATACCTTAAAACGAAAAACAAACAATAAGATTTCTTATTTATTGTTGTGCAAAGGAGAGAGAGTTTTACCTAAGACAATTGACGCCCTCGATAACGAGGACCGTGTGAGACATCTTAATCTCGTATTGCTATCGGTCGGTCTATATTAGTTTTAGGGACGATAATAAGGGTTTATTACCAACTTGAATGGGTGAAAGTAAAAATAACCCTTTACTTTGTGAAGAGAATATAACTAAAAATATGCGCGCATAACAATAGATAAATAGGGAAGGTAGTGGACATATCAGTCACACGGAGGTTGTTAGATCGACTGTCAACAGGACGAGATATCGTGCATTACTGTTACGATTTGTGGTCTGTTAAATATCACACTGGGAAACTGCGTTAACAACTGGTAAGCCATTGTTTCTTGTATTTTGTCTTACATCAGTTAACAAATTATATTAAGAAATACCTTGTCGCCTTTAATTTAACTATAATTGTTATACAATACATAAATACAGACACTTGTATGCATACTTACAATTTGAAAATTCTTGTAAATCTTTGGAAATTTCCAGTGACAAATTTGCATTTATTATATATACAATTAGAAATATTGTAATTATATCTAAGTGTCGGCAACATAACTTTTTGGCAATTGAAGATTTATTTTATGCCATTCTAGATCATGATGTATCTTAGGATAGGCATAGACCTGTGTAGTATGTATAATGGCTATCTTTAAAGAATACCGCATTGGCAGTGGAAATCAACTAGACAATAATCGCAAAATCCCGTTATTCTATTTTATCTCAGACAAATTATGGCGTTATAAATGGGTTTGGCGATACATCAAGAGGAGTGGCGTTAATGGGAATTGTCATAAAAAAGGGAAAGGGAATATTGAAATAAGCTGGTGGAAAGCGGGGTGACAGATGAAACGAGGGACATATATCGAGTTTTGACTAAAGTATCCTATGAATAATAATGGACATTCTGTCTATATTATGTCATGATAATGATTTATCAATACGTGTTGAATGATATTTTGGTAATTAAAAATGTACCAGCAAGTGTCATACTAGAATAATCGTTTCGATAACATATTAACAGAACCACCAAACACAAATATTCATCGATCAAAAAGTGATGTGTGTTTAATGGCCATGGCTATCAACTGTCCCGCGCGTCCCCACTCCAACCAGCGCCCCTGGGCTCTCTCTCAGTGGGATATCCTTTCGGTTTTGTTGCAGATGTTTAAAAGCCCTTTGTTGGGTCTGTGGAATCCCTATTCCTTTTCCGATATCTTAACCTTTATCATTGTGTAATTCATACGGACGACAAAAGGAGCATTATCCTTAGTGTCACCTTGTAAAATAGGACCAACAATGTCGCATATTTGTCCAAACAGAAAATGATTCTATAACATAAATAACGTTGACAAATTTATGAATGAAACTTAATGCGACCTATCACATTTCACATAAATAAACAAACATGTATTCATAGAAGACGAACTCGTCCGTGTATTAGTGGGTTGTGGTTTGAGGAGATGTCGGCTTGTTCCGGACTGGTGTTTGGGGGATGGGAGTAGGAGGGGAGCTGTGAAGTAACCCTTTGTATTATAGTGTACACGGCGGCCAAGCCAGGCGTTAGTTAATCCTCACGTGGACGATCATTGGTCTGGGGTAATTACCCGCTATTGATAGCCGGGTAGGTAAGAGTAGCCACGAAACATCGCGTGCTGACAGTGTAGCAGTTCCACACCGTACACGTCTGCCCAATCAGGAGATTTGACGGCCAAAATTACCCCCGAAGTGGCAAAACAAATTAGGAAAAAAACGTACTGTGTCGTGTTTCGTATCAAAGAACAATATCTCTTTTCTTTTCAGAGGAAAATGTCACAATGGTATAAGCGAGAGCGTGCAACCTACGTCTCCATAGTAGGCCCAGCAGCCGGTGGAACAAGCAGACGACTCCCCGTGTCTTCAGAGGAGGAATAAAGGTCTAAATGGCACCCAATAGAACTCCTTTCAGACGCAGTATGTTTGGTCTGAAAACCCCCATCTCGAGGTACAGGAAACGCTCCAGCTTGGACGATTTTGATGGAATTCGGAGTATTCTCTCCCGAAGGTAAGGGACTAGATATGTTTGTATTTTACATGCATAAATAAGTAAGCGAACCGTCTTGTAACAATGGGATGGGAAGACAAAAAAACACAAAACAAATATTAGTCTAACACCTTCGTGTTAAATCTATTCACCTGAATTATTCATCAAACTGCTATCTTTGGCTCCACTACCATTAATGAAGTCAGGAAGTTCCACTGTTATTTATACTGTACTATAGGGTTACCGTCACTGTCAACTTCAAGGTATACAGGTTTACCACTGTCCCCTTCTCCTTAAACCACAACTCTTCTCTGGCAAGGACAGTTCCTGTTTACCAAACATGACCATCTACCTGTGTTGACGACCTATCAGTTGTTTATTTGGCATCACTGCAGACAACCGTCGTTACAAGTCTTAAATCTGGTACACCAATGGTTCTTTCTGCTTGTTCCTCGCTCATTCGTCAAACAATTGTTTCCTTCATGTTGATGTTTCTGTGCCAATACAGTATTGAGGCCTAAGAAAATAACTTGCCTTCTGTATCGAATGCGGCTGATGTGATGTTCCCTGTAGAATTGCCGTCTTCTGTGCCTCTCATTAAGGACTCTACAGAAGATACCATTTGATGTTGATTTGCTGTTATCAATGGACATAGTGATCACGTGACCTTAGCTGTTGTGAGGAAGTCAATTTCCGAACCACCCAAGCCAAGCATCCAATCGTCCATTTCACCTAGCTGCACATCCTTGCCGAATGTACTAGTAAATGTCTGCATATGTTAAGCGTAAACATTGTCTTCCTTTGTTTTGAAGATCTTCTACAGACAGATCATCTTGTCTAGGAGATGGATCAGTATTTGTTGTTGTCTTAATACATATTATCATCCGAGTTCGAGTTCTTTTCCCTCATTTTGTAGTACTAGTGGAAGAGGTAAAACAGCTCAATATACACAATACCTAACTGGAAAACAGAAGGGGTTTGTCTTTTTCCATTCAAATAAACTGCAATGTTGAACGAAATAGTAAAAGAATAGACCGAGTTCCCCCTGGCCCTGACGCTAGACTTAAGACAATTTGACAGACATATACCAGACATATATCTGTCAAAATGTCTAAGTCTTGTGTCAGGGCCAAAGGAAACACGGGCTACTGTTTCAATTAAAACAGGGAAAAGAAATTGTATACCGAGAATTATAAAAAATTCTTATCTAAATCTAGCGCAAACATGAATCCAAAAAACCAGACTGTGTTGTTAAACTTTGGTCTCCAAAATTACATAAAGTATGTGCCAAGGTTGTATGAGATGTAATGTCAGTTAACAATGCATTAAACACATCACCTCCATAGCACTTCCAACACTCCACAGCGCATCAATGATAGCCAGGATTTAGGTGTACGCACCTATGGAATGGTTTCATGTGCATAAACAGATAGCGATCAGAAAAGTCTGATCAAATCTGATAAACCATTAATATCTTAACATTGTGTGTAGTGTGTATGATATGGCATTGATTACAACAAAATTGGAAATAGTATTCCTTGAGAGATACCGAAACGATGTATCGATCAATAACGAAAACTCCTTCAGGTGGCTAGTTTAGAGATAAGCGAATGGCATGTTTAATGAAGACTTGTGAATGGCGTTTGGTGAACAATTTGAGGATGTTCTCTTGATCATGATGTGGTCTGATCTTCTCCTTGATATATCACCAGTGATGATTTTCTAAATGGATTAGTGTGTACTTCATGAAAGTTTAGTTCGTGGTGGAACCCTTTGGAAGCTACTCGGAGCGTTACCTTGGCTATGTACTCGATGACTCACCTGAGCATACCCTCGGATGTTAACGATCTGACTACAGGTGTGGACTCACTGTGGGAATTATCCCCCATACAATCAGCATGCACACACAGTAATGTATGTACCAATTACACCATACTCGTCCCATTCATTGATATTATGGATACCTCAGTTGGAGAAAAGAAGATCTGTAAAGAAAAGTGATAATTGCTTATCGGTAAGATCGACAAATATGATTCTGGTGTAATTAAGTGTCAGACTAGAACTTAACACGCAAGATCTGTTAGCGATAGACGTTGTGATTCTGTTAACCGTCAACTCCACTCCGCTCATATTACAGTAGAAATAAGCAGGAAGAGAGTTGTCTCCCGTTTGAGTTTAACACTAGCCTTCGACGGGGTCTTATAGATTAGACCCCCACACCTGGTGTCCGTTGTCTATCTTACGTGATACGCAATTAAATACAGGAGCAGTACATGTGTACTTTTAAAGATGTACATTATTACTGACGTAATCAACATAGATACGACTTATTGATACCGGTTTCACTTTTTGGTGGCTTTGTGCTTCTGACACCCTTTTGTACCAAGAAGATTAATTGAATTATTTCATTTTATGATGTATATGAAACCACGTTTCTGTCGTCCAAGCAGCTCGTATTCCATCTCAGTGTAATCTCAGCATATATGTGCATATGAACACCTGGAATATGGGTATGGGTTCTTCAGGTGATGTGTATATAAAGGCAGGTGATTGATGACTAGTCTCGTCAGTGACTTATCAGGTTACACACTTGCATGGATTAGTTGTAAAATGATTAAAAAATAAATCGGTGAGAATCCATTCATGATTATATCTGGATTCATAGAGACCTGGTATTTCAAAATATACTTAAATTCAAATACAATCGTGACAATTCCCCTTGTGTAATGTTTGCAGAACATTAAATTACAACAGTATATATCTTGAACCATCATCCTATTGAAGCGTATTTTGATAGGGCGCATCTCCGTCTCATCGTTTTCAAAGAGAAGATATTTTTCTTACTATTATTGTATTTATATGCACTGGTGTCTTCTATAGATTCGTGTCTGAAACTTATTTCGTCTCTCCATATTATTTTCTCAGTTGAAACGTTTCATATGGCACTGCAGACTGCGTATCACCGTTTCATCATAAACAATTAAACACACGCTCAAGGTACTAGTGGTAGACGTACGCGTGCAGTATTAACTACGCGAACGAAACGTGCAGATTTAATTTTCCGTGTCAAATATTATCATACCTACTTGTCATAGTAAACATGTATACTACAGTATATTGTACTGGTGTCATACATAGGTGCGATGTTTTCTCGTGCCACTTCGCGTTAAGGCGCGAGCCCTTCGTGTGTACACATAGTGTGATCCCCATATCCAAGTCACCACAACGATGATATATCTTGGACGACAAGGTCAATCAGCTGTCTCACAAAACATATATCAACGACTTCTAATTAATACGTTGTATAGATCGAATTTCAGGAAGACATATATGGCAGTCGGAGTAAGCAAACAAGACTCACCGTAGGGTTTACCTGACCATTATAATTAATTAAACTGGGATAGGAAATGGGACAAAATGTAAATGAAACTGCTGACTCGGGGAAAATTGTATTAATATATTGCGCAGTCGTATATGAACTGCTTATGGATATAATATACACTGGTCAAGTTAAATATGGTCAACGCAACGCACGTTTTCTTACATAGTCAAATGTGTGGCTGGTACGTACGTCTGTACAACTGTTAATTTAGGGATTGATACATTGTTTAAAAACATATATTGCAGAAAAGAAATCAGAGTATCAGTATATTTATATTAACCCGTATGTTTTTTATCCTTTTTGGCATGATACATTTTACATAATTATAGCGGTTCCTGTATGTTAACCATCTCCACATCCGCTCGATATCAAGCTCAGGTTTTTTGCTATCAAAATATACAGTTGTAACGATAACTAGGCCTAATGCAATGAACACCAGCAACAGTCAAATATCACAGGGGAAGGGAACTAACTCGTGTAAAAACGTGATTACCACTGTGCATCCCAGGTGGATTTTGTTACGAATAAGAAATGTTTAAAAGTTCAGATCACAATCATGAATGACAGTATACATTTGAAAATATACATATATATATATTTATCATTTGCACAATACATTGATAGTACAGCATAAAAAGAATAGTGACGCTTAGGAAAGATCCAGTGCTCATGATATAATTGTCCATTTCAGTTTCCATTCGGTTGCTTTTTGAGAAGTGTAAAGAGACATCGACAATCGATGATTTTGGTAGTGTTGTATTTCTGCACAAGTGCCCAAGAACAGGATGGGATTTCATCTTTGCATTAAAATGTGTAAATATACTGCTTTTTTAAGTAAGAAAACTAAATAAATGTCCCCAATTATTAGCACGTCGTAAAGACAAAAAGACTGCAGATATGTGTGGCCATGGTATCATCTACTGTACTTTGCCTCTCCCAATATAACCAAATGCTTGTCTACGTGTATACAGTCCTAAGATGTTTTAAAGTGTCCCTGGTTTCATTACAAAATTAATTTTCATTGGCAATATGTATTCGTATAAATAATTCTATGCATTAAATAAAACTGGAAACATTGTAAAGCGGTAACATCCGTTACAGAAAACGGCTGAGTGAAAAAAACTATGATGATGTCACTGTGATCTGGGTACAGTTAATTCTAACTGATGTTATCTGGAAATTCTTTGTTCTTCTCAAGAGACGTAAATACTACACTGTACTTCTCAAGCAAAAGTTACTAAATACTTTAATAACTCTTTCAGTTACCTTCACATGAGTAATGTGTGTGGTTCTTTTTTTAAATCCTTGTTAACTTTCTATTATTTAACCGTATGATACATTTCCAGCTTTGCGTAATGGCAATGGATAAATATATTTGACCTGCAAGTGGAAATTCGTTTGAAATTATTCGAAAGTGAGAAAACATCCCAATTCGTCTTGTAAATCAATTACAAAAATACACCTGCTGTTACATAATGCTGTGTTGAAGCAGTTGTTATTCGTTTGTATATATTTGTTGTTCCAGATGGGTTACAAAATATTTTCTGATATCAAATGTCTAGGGGTTGTGCTACCTTCTTGCAAAGAGCTCCAAATTTAAAACAATACTCCAAAAGATCTTAAAATATCTGCTTGCCTGTTTAATGCCAAATTTTTGTCATAAAGAAAATTGTATCATCTTCAAATTTCTGAAAATGAAAAGTACAATGGTTAACAAATTGTCTACATCGATATCATGACAGTGATCTGTGGTTGAAATACGCCCTACAGTCGATATTTTCTTGTATTAAATGTCTGTTTAAAAAAGAACTATTGCTATTTTTATCACAGATTATACAGTTAATTGATATGTATACATACATGTCAATTACTATACATGTTTATCCTAATGTACTACGACGTTTGTTATCCTGCCCTGGGCCAGAGACGTATTTATATCAGCACTCAATGGATCGTACACGTCTCTGCTTTGCCTTTAACCTTTTATATTAAATCTGCTACTGCTATCATGTTAAATTATAAGCTGGAAAGAAAAAATATATATGTGTGTATTGGTCATTTGGTGTATACACACAATGCCCGTAGGCGAATTGTAGTTACTTCCCTTTGTCCTCTTCTTGACGAAGTGAGGCAAGTAACCCCCTTATCAAAATAAATCCCCGGATGTAAACAAAATGGAGGACAAGGAAAGGTGAACGAGTGAAAATCTAAGTTATTTTAACTACATTTGATGTAGGAAACGTCATAATATGGCCCATCACGCGCGGTTAGGGCCTTTTTATGATCCCAAATTGGAACAGGGAATTTTAAGTCAAACACTTAGAGAGACGTCACCGCGGAAATGGGACCTCGGTACAGAAAGGGGTCACCAAACATGGACCCCAACAAGTTTTGACAGAACACTCACTACTTTTGGCAAGTCAGAGTAAGTGTTCATGATGTTTATGCGGTAAATAATCGGTGTATTCACTTAAGTTTTATGTTTGATGTGCTACGGTTTTAGAATATGTGCTCATTTTTGTGATTACACGGCCTGAATCCCCGAGTAAATGGAGTGAATGCACTGATTGAACACAATAACAAAGCAGTGTCTGTATCGGATTACATGCCCACAGACAGGTAGCCCGTTTGTCTCGGGCAGTCATTGACTCACTATAAGCTGGAAAGCAACCCTAAGAAAGATACGGTGCACAACCGACGAGACATCGTTGAAAAACTTGTGTTGTTTTATGACCATAATCCCGTCACAGTGTGGTGACTGACCATGAGTGATTATTGTTGTTTGTCTAATGAGATTGTTTACACAAATGCAAAAGTGAGACCTTTAAATATGAAAATAAACTTAAGCTGTGAAATCCTACTTAAATTCAATTTGAATTCTTAAGCTTTATCAGATAAACTTAAAAATCAAATGTTGCATACTCTTATACATTAATATATACAGCACTTCAATTGCAGTGATATTGTATACATGGACATATGATTAAGAATTGAGTGTAACATAGATGTTAATCCATGGAGTAGTGCTATACCTTCAGCAACATTGAGAATGGCAGTTTCAGTTTAACAATACAGGTACATACCATATATATTTATTAATTAACAAAATCAAACTGACTGACATGGTCATGAAGTTCTCTTGATTAGACATGTACAGTGATCAGTCTATTGTGTAAAGTTTTTTTAGAGTCCAGTCCTTTTCGACCCATCTTCTTAACTTTCAGTATTTCCTGAAAATCTATGAGACCTGTACATGCCCGACTACAGCTAATGCCTGACATGTCGGATCAAAATTCTATGAAATTTCCTAGAAATATTTATCCTTTCTTTCTGGAAATTCTATGAGACATGTTGTATAAAAAATCCAATGAACTTGGATATACCTGTATTTAAACATCAGGTTTTTCTTAGACATATTTATCCTCTTTATCTCTTACTGGTCATTCATTTTCCTTACAAAGAAAAATGGTAGTGACTGTATATAAGTAAATCCCATAAAATATTGTACATCAGAACTCCTCATAAATTTTCTCTTTAATATAAAAAATGCATATACCTACATGTATGTGCTAGACAGAATGACCCCGTCAGTTTTAGCCATTTCATTTCAAATCCATCTCTGGATAAAGCTCATTTTATGATGATCTTGATTCTTTGTCCCAAACAGTCAGTTCATTCACATATAACAATTGGCATATATGCAGTATTTAAGCTGCTAGACTGATTGGTTATCAATTGTTTAATGACATTATAACATGTCTTTTCAAAACCAGGAGTCAGGAACATTGTCAAGAGTCTGCCAAAAGGTCTGAAAGTCAATTACAATCTCAGTTCAATCTGCTGATCTGAATTAATAATTTAAGTACACAGTGTACATATGTATTAGGAACACCCAAGTTCATGCAATACTTTGTACACAGCAATAGAAAGAAGACAGAAATGTTGTGGTAGAGTCTCTGAGTCAGTATTTGGTTTGAAAAAATTATCAAATACATTCTAAATAGCAAGCTTGATACTACACAACATGATAATGAATTTAAGTTGATTTTTAACTACATGAATTTTATTAGTTCTGTACATTTGTTTCTGTATTATAATTTCAGTAAAGTTCAGGAGAGTTGGACTTCACATGTGAGACAGCAAGGAGATCTGTTCTATGTTGATGTAAATGGAAGTCATGGCAATGGACATGTTCAACAGCAGCAGCATCACAGCAGTGGATCATTCCACCAAAGCAACGGCTCCCTACACCACAGCAACGGCTCACTGAACCACAGTGATGACTCCAACCAAAACTTCAGCAGCAGACTTGGAGAGCCTCCCAAAAATAACTTCTATAAAGGAAGGCAAAATGGTCTTCATACAGATACAGGGGCACCGAGGTCAAAGGTCAATGGACATGTTCAGACCAATGGTAGTAGTTTTGGTTCAAATGGTTATCATAAAAACCAATCTAAGTATATTTCACAAGACTTTGATGATGAATATGTTGAGTTGGACAGGAATGGCTATAATTCATGGATGTCTTCTCCACAGATCAACAACAAATATCATAGCACAAAGCAGGATGTGAATAACCAAGAACATGGGGACAAGATAAAGCATGTGTATTTATCACCTAATTACAAAAACTGTAAAAATGGCCAAATGTCGGGTATTAAAATGTGTGAGAAGATGTTTGGAATTAAATTGTGTCAATATAATGACAAGACACGCGTCAACAACAACAACAATGTTGTAAAGGACAGAAAAGTTATTGTGCAAGCTGTAGTTCCCGGTAGTGCAGCAGAAAAGTGTCGGCAGATACACAGAGGTACGTAGGCAGCCATGCATGTCACATAAAAGTAATGGTGCAGAAAAGTGTCCTTAATAGATATAATTTAAAAGCGCAAACTGGTTACCTGTTTACAAATAAAATACCTGAAAACCTGAAATACAAGTGAAAAAGTTCTGTACTTAACAGATCTGTATTTGTATAGCTTTCATATCCGAATGCAGATAGACAACAACGTTGTATGAACTTATAGTAAGAACAAGTCTAGATCTAGATCTGTTGAATATTATTTTTGTACAGCAAAAGCAAGCTGGATCTTGAGTCTGTACTATACCAGTAGTTTCCAGCATAACCAACATTGTTTTTCCTTTGTAGGTGATATGATGTTGGGTATTAATGATATGGAAGTTTCCTGGGTGAACCTTGATAAAACCTTCAATTCCATTTCAAACAAAAAGGTAAGGAAGATGAATGTATCTAGAAATATCATCATACATTTTTACTACAGTGTATATATGATAAATTATGAACAGTGTATGTTTAATAGTATTATGTCTTGATGTCAATTTTAAACTTCTGATACACATGAAAACTACCGGGGGGGGGACCTTGTATGTTACATACCTAATTCTTAAATGGACCTTTAAATTAAAACTGTAATGAAGGTAAATTAACCAAAATAATTATGATCTGAGTGTGTAATAAGTCTGAAAGTTGCTGATATCAAAAACCAAAACAATTTTCATATCTATAATCTAATATAAGTCATGCTTGTTTCATTTCAGGTAAAAGTAACATTCCAGGTGCCAGTTGTGATTGGTCCTCAGACCCCCCCACCGGTGCCACTCCCCACATATATACATTCCTTGCCCCCAAAAGCCCCACCTCGGCAAGAGGGAGAGGACATTGTCCAGCTGGTGACAGGCACCACTACTGGGGTACTATCCAGCAAATTCCAATCTTGCCTATGCTCGTTTATGTACCTTACTCTGGAGGACACCGGCAGTGAATCAGAAAATCCTAGAGTAAGTCACTATCTGTATTAATATTACTACATGGTGGCACCAGGTTCATGAGCAATCTCAATTACTAGAATTGTCGAAACATTCAGATTTTAGCCATATATCATCACATTGTTTTCATAAACAACAGATCTATAATGAAATTATTTCATTATTATTTTATTGTTATAAGGATAATTTTCTGACTTGATTCTGATTTTTTTTTTTATAGGATGACATTCTTTATATGTTCCCTCGGGATGACAACATTGCAACAGAAATCAGAGGTTTATTCTTAACCCTATGTGGGGTCCTGCCAGAAGTCACGGGGACTGCAGTACAAACCTCCACTCTACTGTACAAAGGACAACATATCCACACAGTGTATAGTCGATATGGAAAGGATTTACTGGTTATAGCCATGCCTGCTAACAGGTAAGTTTTAAAAGAAACACTACTTTAGTTGTGTACTTTGTATCTTTTATGAAATAATAATTCTTACTTGCATAAGAATGATGTAATTTCAAATGAATATAGAATGTAGAATATTTTATAAGGATTTTTTCTGGAAATCTGGAAATCAAGTAAAATTTGAGAGGAGGATGCATGTTCTCTGTCCCTAAAAGGGCCTATAGTAAACCACTGTATACATGATCTGAATAGTGGTGTACAATGTGATGACAGCTCTCTATCTATGGGTGTTCCAGAGTACCCCTTCAATACCTCCACTGTATCAAGTCTGAGCTACAACAGGTGATGGATCTCCTCTTCAGCTCAACATCAAGGTAAGGTTTACACCTGTTACAGGATTATGTCATTATGTCTGACATTTATAAAACAGAAATTACATATATATAGATATTTTGAGAAAATATAGTCATACCTCTACAATATAGAATTTCCTAATGAGACTCCTTTTTTTTTGAGATTCATTAAGTAGTTTTTACATTTGACCAAAACAGTATTGTAGTCCACCTAACATTTCTATTCCATCATCAATGCTAAAGAATGTTACTTGTTGGTATTACACATTCACTTGACTATAAATATGTTTGGCAGGTGTTGTTGTAGCTAAAATTTATTCCGTCATTGTTAACACTGTACATGAAATACTACTTTTATCTGTTACTGACTAAAGTCCCCCCCTTTTTCTGTATTTCTGTTTCGAAACACTTGAGACATGGATTTTCATTCCTTTGGTATTTAATATATTAGTATCACATATATATATATGATACAGAAACTGTTAGCTTTGTTTGGCTTCCTTTATCATCTTTATACATTTTAAATAGATGCTTCCTTACGTCATATTCCTGGGCCGTTTTCGTTTAAACCGATCGGACCACTGTTGTTCGTTTATTAAATAAGGTCGGATCTAGTGGTCTGATGATGCTTTCAGTCAAGCCTTGACAAAGCCTTACAAGGCCTGCATAAACATGTGCAGGTCCGCCAGGATTTATACCCAAAATTGTTACATTTATAAACGGTCAAACTGGTTGTTCCGCATAAACGAACAGGCCCCTGGTGATTATTTTACATATCAAACTTCTAATGATTTTTTTTCATTTAATTTTTTTTATTTCCTTTTTCAGGGCATTCAGGAAACCCAGACATAAAAGTCACTTGGACCAGCTGTTCAGTCTGACTCTTAACAAGATATTTGGTTCTGATAGCTTCAATAATACCTCTAGTCCGTCCTATAAGGCCCTGTGTGGCTCCGTCCCCGGTACCAAGTCATTGGAACTATCACAGGAGAACAAGGTACTGTAAAACATCTAGATCTTTGTTTATTAGCATATCAGTACTGTTAGTATTCACATTTGTTCATGAGCTTATTTATTTAGTTTCATTTGTTTCATTTTCACAAATTTATGTGGGATGATACTAGCTATATAAGAGACCATATAGTAAAATCTATTTTGTAATATTGTCAGTTAAGACAGCTGTACAGTTACACTAAATGTTACATACTTACATTTGCTTGGCATTACCCCTCAGTAAATTTTGGTAATTTAGTTCCGAAAGAATTGTCTGAAGATTTGATGAGCAAATAAAAAAAATTATCAGATGAGTTTCAGATTTAATGAAAAAATATAAATAAATTTCAAGAAAGTTTTAGTTGTATAATCCTAAATAGGATTGCAGGCAAAATAGCAACTGCACAATTTACAATGCAATTTGTAAGTAACTGTTTGATCATTTTTAGTTTAAAAATGTGCATGTTTTATGTTTGGAATTCGTTTGAAAAAGGAATGTTATTTTGTTGCAGGTTCTTTGTGATGAAATACTCAGTGAGTTTGAAGCAGCAGATTTTGATGACTTGGTAAGAGTTTGTTAATTTATTGCTATTGGTTATAATGTCTGTAATACCTGTATGACTATAGAACAGGAACATTTTGGTATTGTGAAAACAAATCATGGTTTATATATGAGAATTATTAAGGAACACTTTATGATCTAATATAAGTAACCTACAGTTTTCTTTTACACTAAAATAATATTACTATCTATGTTGATATTATTATGAGTGTTTCATTAACTTTGTTAATTTTCACTACAGGAAGAAGATTTGCCATTTGACAGAAGAACATTCACAATACTGGGCACTTGCTTATTCTATAAGGTGATTATTGACATCAGTGGAAAACAGATTTTGAAAGAAACAGAAAACGAAAACTGTTGATTCAGCATTTATTGATTTAGCATAAATAGTTTTTTCAGATGTTATTTAAAGAAACTGATTATTATAAGCTTTATAAGAAGACAAAAAAAGAGGTGTCATGGCCCTTTTTGATTTGGTTGAAGTGTTAACAATATAAATATATATATATAAATAGTAATTTGTTTCTGGGTTGGGTGAAGCTATATGTGTATTACTGTTTATTTATCAGGAGTACCTGCTGTCTAACCACATGGCAGCGGAGGACCTGCGCGATGTCCACCTGTTTCTGAAGTACCACTGCCTATTACATCTGGTGTCCAAACAGAATGTGGAGGAGCTGGTTGTTTGGAGGGAGGTGTTCCCATCCCGACTCTGTCGACCCTCGCAGGCCTCTCCTGTGGGCTACAGTGAGCCTTCTGGTCGCTGGTTCCTCCTAATTGTAGGAATGGTGAGTTAGATTTCTGTCTATAAAAGTCATTGTTGTCTCCCTCTTATATATGTGTATAGTTCAAGGAATTCAGTAACATTTGTTATTCCAGTGAAGAATCAAACCATTGTCTTTTGATTATAAGTACATTCAAATTGCATTGCCTTTTACTGTTTACAGAATAGTTTCCTGCTAGCAACCTTGCTTGAGACAGGAGGATGTGCAAGGACAGTTGACGGAAACCCTCGCCCCGATCCTTTCTACATCAGTCAGGCTAAGGCAACTTTACTACAGCTGGAGACTGACGATGTAGCCATGGCAGAGTGTTGTGAGAACAGGTGAGGTCGCCAGTACCCGCTATATACATATCACACGCTAAACGAGGGACTGACTTATCATATCTCTTATTATGTTTCTTGTACAAATATAATTCTCTTTAACTGTAGATTCTTGTGGCCGTCTTCACCAGAGCATAAAGTCTGCAAATGATGACTTTAATTTGTTTTCCGAAATATGTAATATACATGCATGTATTTGCTACTTATGGTATTAATGTATTTCGTAGTTTTGTTCTGCTGAAGTGTTTTGCAGAAGTAGGACATACTGCTATTGCCTTAGTTAAGGTTGTACAATAAATATAAGCAGAGTCAGATTTGTTAATTTATGAAAACAGATACTGTAAACAATATCATTATTTTCCCCCTACCAAATATGAAATGTTTGCCCCCGTTGTAGTCTTTCATTGGTGGCCTGTTAAAAAGTGCCAAGGTTGGCAATGATTTCTTGTTTTATAGTAAAATTAGAAAAACAGCAGGTGGAAAGATAGCCTAGGAAGTCACCACAAATTAATATATGAACAAAATCTCTAGATAGAAAAACTTTAAAGTATGATTTACATGTGCTAGGTTGTTAAAGTATGATTTACATGTGCTAGGTTGTGCTCTGAGAGGAGTGGCCCATCCCTTGCCAGTGCCGATGCTCTGATGCTTGGCACCAAACCAAAGAGAGAAGAATCAACACCATCAAAATCTCAAGGATCACCAAAGTCTCGTAAGGATAATAATTTTCTTGACTAGAATTTCTACATCACTGCTCTAGCAATCCCACACTTGTGCTCTGCTCTATACATGTTTGCTTTGCATTTCACAGACATCTCATAGATTTAACACAGAATGGTGAAATTCTTGCTGAACTTCTTTATTTAAATATTCAAATTTTAAGTTATCATTTCTCATTTGCTTGGCATTTGTACTCTCTTTATTGACAAATTTAAATTTGTTGCAAAGTGAAATGTTGTGTTATCTGTTTTAGTGTAGTTGCAAAGCTGGTGATTTTGTTTACTTTCATGCACATATCCTGTATATTTTATGCACCTTGTAGCACTTTATCTTTCACTACATTTATCCATCCTTTATATCTTGCCTTATGTATCATCCTTGTAGCTAGAAGTGATATCAGGATATTTTCATACCAAGCTATTTGCCCGTCATAATGACTGTAAGTCAAGTATAGCCTAACGACACAGAAAGCTTATAGATATCTACATTTGTAATAGAACATGACTTTAAAATACTCCTACTACAAACCATTGAAAAATGAAAGAAATGACAATCAAATGTTATCCTTAAAACCATAAGTATGGAACTGTTTGACTAAGTGGCTTCCATTGATATATGAAGCCAATCAGTATGCAGTAATCCCGACAACATTCTTAAGGAAGGCGAATGCTAACTGAAAGAAGTTATTTATATTACTTTTTGATTAAAGTTCTTTTTATACAAGTGGGATAAACCAAATTTCCTGCTCTAATAAACTCGAACGGTGGTACATGCACATTGATTGTCATTAGCCTGTGTCTGTCTTGTTGGCGGCCGATAGAAATCAATGTCATCCTAGCTCTATGATTCAGATTGACGGGTGAATTTGCTTTGGTTATGGTGGCAATGCTATGTAAATATGTGTTTGTAGAGTAGTAAATGTCCACCTGTGTGTAGTCATTACACCTGTCATGTCAAATATATATGTATAACAAAGTCTACCAGTGTGGTCATCACGCCTGTTACACAAGCACTGCTTCGTCTCTTATCACCTGCAGCCTCTTTCCTTGCCTCAACAGCCGCTGTAACTGGTAGAGCTGCTCCCGACTCCTCATGGCCGCTAGGCTCTTATTATGTCACTAATAGAACATACTTCTATAGTGAGTATCCGACATCACCCAACAAACTTCATTCTTTATAGTAGTAAAAGTAGTCATCAGTGTAGAAATGTGTATTTACTTTCAGATCACGCTATATTTTACTTTCACAGTTTTTAGACTGAAAATATAATTTATAATGCATTGTAATATACATGTAGTATGCTTCACTGAAAACTAAACTGAAGGATTTATCTTCACTTGATTATTAAATTGATGAATTTCAGAAAGTCTATATTTTCTTTTCCATACTTTGAGATAGTTCAAGTATGATTTATTTATTAATTAAATATTTCTGAATACATTGATGTAAGAGAATATTGTTTATGTCTCCAGCTCTCGAGCAGTTTATGATAAGGAGTTGTTATCAATATGATATGGTTTTTGTAGGTCATGATGAACAAGAAGGGGACAGGACTTCCCATGGTAAGGGTACAGCTTACACAGGAAGTGAGACGTCCACCCCGGTAATGAGACGACAGGGCAGTAAACTATCCTACGGGTCCAACGACTCCGGCGGCAGTGGTAGTAGTGCAGGTGTCAGCCGAGGCAACACAGTAAGTCTTTTATACTGCTCAGTGTTTCTGTACATAAAGACTCTAGATATATGTTGATGTTTTTCCCGAGTAATTGTTGAACTGGTCTATTATGATTGTTTCAAAAATATTCTTCAGATTGTAAGTCCAAGAAATAATGAAATAAAGACCATAGCCATTTTTATACGCCCGTCGTTAGACAGGCCGTATTATTCAATGGGCTGCGTTGACTGACTGATGTCCGTCTGTTAACTTTTCCTTGTCATCTCTTCCCTGCCTTCATTCATTAACATATCTTGATGAAACTTTGTTCACATATTGCATACCAATATTAATAAAAGCTCCAAAGATTTCCCATTTCAGAAGTTTACTTGCATTTTTGGTGGAGTTATGCCCCTTTTATTGCCAAATAAGGGCACTGTGTAGTTAAATGCAAGAAATTTTTAATTATTAATTAAGACTCCTACCTCAAATCAAAGGTTCTAGTTTTAGTTATAGCAACATTTACCACGAATGTGTAATTCTGAAACACAAAATAGCATGCGCCATAAACACAGCAAATAAATAGCAAGGTCACAGTCACAAACAAAACGGTGGCAGTTGACACATTTATATCATGTCTCTACCTCCTTACCTGCTTCCAATATATCAATACCCTTCCGAGGGTCTGACTGGCGTATCATGCTTCCGCTGGCGGTGCTCTTGTTTGAGCATATGTTAATGTGATGTTTTTCTGTAGAATATATATCTGATGCATGTGCATTCTTTGTTACAGAGTAAGACCCTCAGTAAAGCCGGGTCAGTGTTTGACATGGTCAGTATGAACCAGAGTCTGACCACAGTGTCTGATGAGAACAAGTCCGTCTACCCCATCAAGTGAGTAAACTATTGATGATAAGATGAGATGTAGTAATCAAGTCAGTACTTACTTTGAAGTTTTAATTACTGGAGAGATGGATAGCTCAAAGCCAATTGTGTAATTTGTTGATTAAAACATTTATATTTGGGTTTAAAGTTATTAGTTGAACATTAACACCACCCAATGTGGTTGTCATACCACATAGTTATGTAATTAGTGGCAATAATAATCACAATAATTATATAAGATTTAAGTGAAGAAAATGACAAAGTTTTATTTCAAAATTGTGTCGATGTAATATTTAAAGTTTATTTTACGTTTGTATCACTCCAGGGTCACTAAAGGAGTAGACAATGTGTTGTTTCACTATCTCAATTTTGACGGCATGGAGGGAGTGTATGTGTGCCCCACTACTCAGGAGATGAGCATGTCTCAGGGAGCGTTGCATGCTCAAGTCCTACACAATTTCAGCACCTCCTGTCTACAACTACGCAAAAAGTTCCAGCGGAGCAACATGGTGAGTGAATAATCTCCATCAACGCATGTACCGTATCAAATCCCAACATATTAACGGGGTGTATTTTTTCAGTACTTTTGTTGTGATTATGCCATAAGTTGTTCATGTGTAATTACTTAAATATTGTTTGCTTGGGAAATTTGTATTTTACAATTATAATTCTTAAGATGATCTAACTGTAAATTAAACATCTTGTAAATTGGTATCTTCTTTAAAGAAACAAAGATAACATGAGCTAAATTATTACTGGTCATAGTTTGATTTTTTCAAAAAGTTCTCTTTAAGTTTGGCTTAGGGTAGAGAAAAAGCATTTTTACCTAAAACAGACTGATTGTGTTGTCCTTGTTAATGTACTTACCAGGGCTCCGTTAATCTATTTGTAATTTAAAATAATACCAAATTATTTCACTGATTTCTTTTGGGATGTTTTGGAAATATTGATATTCATAGACTTCATTTGTAGGAATAAAAAGGATCATATTGAAGAAAAATAGAGACATACAAATACTACAGTTTCGTTTAACTGTCACAATTTTGAACATACTTGTCATGCAGAAGTTTTGTGACAGGTATGAGAAAGAATATAAACAACATGTTCAGGTTTTGTTTTGGTTTATTTTCAACAGAATCCAGAAACAACATGTAAGCACAGATTTGGTGAGGATAACACCTTCAAGCATGTTCAGGAGCAAGGCACATTGTTCCAGTACAAACCAAGTGTAGCACCAGACACCAAGAAAGTGCCCCCAGCTCACAGTTACTGGGTCATTGGGTATGTAGGCGTGTTGCACTGAAGAGGGGCAGGCACGGGGGCACATGTAATTAATAGGCACATTGTTCCAGCTCACAGTTACTGGGTCGTTGGGTATGTAGGCGTGTTGCACTGAAGAGGGACAGGCACGGGGGCACATGTAATTAATAGGAAATGAAGGCGGGGACTAAATTAATATTTCAGCATTTGTATAGAGTGCAACAGGAGAAAAATCATTATGGGTGGTGGATGTCACAAAAAAGTGCCTATCCCCACAACACACATTTTCCTACATATTCTATTTTTATTTCTGCCAAAGCCAGAGTAAGGTATTAAGAATAAGATGATTTTGTCAACGGTGACATGTTTTTCTCTGAATCAATGAGGCAAAATATCACTAATGGAGGTGGAATATTTCTAAAGCTGAATCAGATTTTATTGAGGACATTTGTATGTTGTAGACGGCGTTACCCTGGCAACAGAGAGTTATTTGTGTGCTTCCATGAAAGTGTCCCACAGACAGCCATAGAACTAGCATTCCGCATGAACTTCGGTTCCTGACGACCCAACTAAGATTGTTCCACAGACAGCCATAGGATAATCATTCCGCATGAACTTCGGTTCCTGACTACCCAACTAAGATTGTTCCACAGTCAGACATAGGATTAGCATTCCGCATGAACTTTGGCTCCTGACGACCCAACTAAGATTTTCCACAGTCAGCGATAGAACTAGCATTCCACATGGACTTTGGCTCCTGACGACCCAAATGCAATGCAGTGGGTCATGGAGATCAGAATTCATTCCACAGAGTGACTGGCCAGTGCAAAAGTTTCCTTGAACAATATTTCATTCCATGAGGATTTTTTTCCTATCATTGATGCCCAGAATGCACAGAGTTTGTCGAATACGACTAATTGGGGTCAAGCATGCCTGTTGAAACAATATAACTTGCCATCGTAACCTCAACTGAATCATTGAATTTGTCAGGAATGAGCAGGCACTCTGGAGCCATACATGTGGCTATCCTATATAGTGTATAGAAAAGCTGTGAAACCATCCTGGGATTTCTCTGATGGAACACGGTACAAATCATGCATAATATTGAGGATTCCAATCCGACAAAACTAAACGTAATAGTAGAATTGGTGCAATCATTATTCTCTGTTTATTGTGTCAAGCAAATCTCTGGGTGATTCTGCATCTGCAATAGTTCACCATGTTTTGTAGGAAGATTACAGGGTTTTAAAATTCCAATGAACATTGTAAAAAGCCTTCTTTTATTTAATTTAGTCCATAAATCAATGACCAGTGCTATAGGAGGGCTGTTAATTAAGGGACCATCGAGATAAAAAATTGTATGAATGCCATACTTATTAGTATTGACATTCTCTCAATGCACACTTCCATTATCTAAAAGGTGAAAACTGGCAGTGCTTTTCACTAGGATGTTCTAATTGCTTCCGTCCACATTTACTACATTTATATCGTTTGTAATAAGAAATTTATATTTACAGTGAATCTTGTGCTTTACATGATCAATGTAGAATGTCATTGATATTTTTAATTGGTTGGTACCTGTTAAACCTTGATTATATATGGAAGCAAATACTTTAGCAATAAACATGTGTATGAGATATATTGAAATATGTATTTGGGTACAAGGAGTGGCTATAGTATAGGAGTGACTCTGTCTCCTTGTTAATCACCCATGATCAAGTGTTTTTGACACTTGGGCAGATAAGGGAATCGACCATAGATGGGAGAAGAGAAGGTAAATGACAAAATGGCCTACTTATTTAATTAATATATTGATATTTATTGCTTTGTAATTATTTAATAGCATTAAAGTGTAAAATCAGATACCCGTGGTATTTAATATTTACAACATTATTCGATTTGATTATATACCAGTATTTTATGGTGTCAGCTAGCTTTTAGGCTTAAAAGATGTTTGTATAAAAGGACATACGGTATTATTATACTTTGTGCAAAATAATTTATATAGCTTTCATATTTGATATTAAATGTTGATATACATAAAGTTGTAGTCGTTTGATAATATTATGTAGTGTTTTGAGATTCGTGCCCATGTCTTGTGTATGTAGGTGTGGAGTTTTATTGTCTGTTGTGTATGACTGGTGTGATGTGTATTGTTTTGAGGGTTCATTGTTTGTATCAGTGTTATTTTGTGTGGAGTTTAAACACCTGTAGATTATTATACAGGTGTAGCAGTGTACTATGATTATAATGACTGTGATATGTGCCAAATTTTACATACCTGTGATATAGTTATTTAAATCATCATTAGTGAGTGTGTGTCATTATTGTCATATATTTGTGTCCAACCTTTATCAGTATGTAGAACACTGTGTGTTTACACCGCTCGAGTAATTCCTCAGATGAAATGTGTTACACAACAGAGAAGTCCAATGGGAAGTTTGATTCTTTGCAACCTTACTGTTGATGTAGTATATTTCTAAATTATTTTTGGTGAAAAGCCACTTTGAAAGGAACAGAAAACTTACAATTTAAGTGGAACTTGTTTTGTATGCAATGGGTATGTCCTCAGCTGGACACTAAATAGCTGTTAACTTTAAAGTTGACTTCTGTACAAACCTTCATTATCAAAACATGCTGTTATCATTTCTACTCATTACAAAGCGTGAACTTGTGTCAATAGTTCAGTTTAATATTGTTTAAAAACTCTACATCTAGGTAAGGAATATGATGTTTTATTTGTCATATCATAAATATTAACATATCACAAGCTGAAATCATTTTTTTGCCATTTTCATCCCAACATAGGCCAGTTAGATGGAGTTTCTCTTCCTAAATAAAGATAATTCCACAATATTTTGTGATAGTCCTCTATTGTGAGGGAAAGCGTTAACTGGTAAAGTTACCCTCAATGAGAAGGGCGACCAGATGTGTAGGATCAATATCCGTCCAGTGTTGATACACAAGATGATCAACCTGCTGACATTATGGAGATAATGTTAGAATCTTACCTGTCATTCCACATAGACGGTGCTATACTTAGATAATAATGTGTTCATTCCACATCAGGTCAGGGTTGTAACAATGTGTCCTTCACCAGTTTAACCACCAAGTTAGTTCTCACTTTGCCATATTACTGTTAGAAAGTAACTACCTATACTTATTTACTATTATTCTGCATTAAGATAATAAACAGCAATTATTGTTAAACTTTTTACTATAAATATCTGTACTTGTTGGTACTGGCTGATAACAATTTATACATGTATGAACTGATGTGCTTCATATAATATTCAAATATTATTCCTGAAATGTTTTGTAAATGCTGTAATTGGAATTTGACATGTTTAAAAATTACGATCTTGCAATACATGTTTCATTCTTTAGCAGTTTAAATGAAGAAAAAATACTAAGCAGACTCTTTTGATAGTGCATTATTTTGTACATCTTCGTAAATTTAAGATGCCTCCGCTATTAGAAAAATAATCCTTCTAGTGCTAAAATTATTTCAAAATTCCACCAGCTTATAGTGAACAAAGAATTTGTCACCAGTTCTTTTTCCTAAGACTTCGACTATAGAGTAACAGGTTACTCTTGCCATATCATAAGCTCACATCCATCATTTCACGCTAAACGTTAAATACATGAAAAGTCATACTTATTTTATTTTATGTATTTTTAAAAATTTAATGCATATATCCAGATATGATTTAATCTACCTCTTAACTCCTGTTTCGTAAATGTCGTGATTGATAATGGCGTCTCTTATAACCTTAATGCAGGTTATAGGAATACTATACCTGGTATATATTAATGGGAGGGGAATGTTTGCCTGTAATGTCTGCATCTTTGGGTCTTTTGAAAAAGAATTTTGAGAACAGGGTGAAAGTTTGAGAAGATTTTGCTTCTTTCATAAGAATTTTTTTTTATCTTGGTATATCACAAGCTATTGTACGCAATTGCACTTTAATTCAGTATTTATGAAAATATTTCAAGAGCTAAATTTTTCCAATTTCTCTATTGATGAATATCAACTAAACAACAGGCTGGATAGTCTTAAATATTCTGTGCTAGGACATATATGTAATAGTATATAATGTTACTGTTTTGTGTCAGAAATATTTGATTTTTTCAACATTGATATACCAGGTATGTAATGTGTGCAAGTAGAATGATATTTGATGTTTATCAATTCACTGTTCATGAAATAAATCATTTCATGAATTGAAACCCAACTAAATATTAGCAACTATATCTTCATTTAACTTGCTGTTGAAGTAAGAGCTCACCTTGTTACCTCAGCACCGCTAACTGTTTGTATTACCGTCTATAACTAAGGTCTTGTGACCTCAAACTACATGTATTACTCATATCAGTAGAAATATGCCATCTACTGAAACACAACCTGTAGATTACATTTGTTGATGAAGTCGTGTATGAAACCATTGTTATGAATAAAATTCAAGTCAGCAATGATTTGAAAACATGAAACATTCTTTGGAGTTCCACTTTTCATTCCCTTACTTTAGAGTCACATCTGCGAAGAGGTTTACTTTCAAGGTCACAGAGGTCTAATATGTCAACTTCATACAACTACTTCTGAAGAACCAAAAGATTTAGGACTGTGATATTTGGCTGTAGCTTTCTTAGATTGAGACAAATAAAGTTTGTGAACAAAAAAAATGTTGACGTCCTTTCAAGGTCACTAAGATCAAATATGTCAAAAACTTCAAAACAACTTTTTTTGAAGAACTGAATCATGATATATGGCTGATTGCTTCCCAGGCTGGAGCCTTACAAACTTTGCGAATAAAAAAAGACTGACCCACATGCATGGTCACAGAGGTCAAATATGTCAAAAACATCTGATGGCTTCTTCTGAGGAACCAAAAGGCACAGGGTCTTGAATTGTGGCTTGAAGATTCCTGGGATAGAGCCTGACAAAGTTTACGAATAAAATAACCTTGACCTACTTTCAAATTCACAGAAGTCAAATATGTTGAGAACTTCAAATTATTTCTTCTGAAGACAAAAGGCACAGGGTCTTGATATATGACTGGCAGCTTCCTGAGATAGAGTCTGACAAAGTATGTGAACAAAAATGACCCCGACCTACTTTCAAAGTCACAGAGGTCAGATGTGTCAAAAACTTCAAATGACCTACAAGATACAAGATACAAGAAACTTTATTTAACGTCGCATACAGGTAAATAAGGAACACTAGCTCTTGAGAGCTATTATTTCGACAAACATATGTAAAATAACAATAACATATTATATTACAAGTAAAGGGAGATAATCACATATATTAATAAAAAGTAGTAATAATTATCACAGAAAAAGAAAAGTATCCATATCCCAGGTTTTTAAGTGATCGGGAGTCCCCTACCTACAAAGGCCCCCGGGATATGACCATTTTGAAACAATAAATATAGTGTTAATATATAAAAAGCATTAAATGTGATCACAGATGAGTAGTATTCAGAATAAGTAAATAAAAGACATAGTTAATAGTGAATGAATACTTGTATATCACACAAGAATTACTTA